>JBBPNA010000126.1:0-69335 GCA_038090555.1 Boletus subcaerulescens | reverse complement strand
TCAATTTCTCGCCTCCCGGTTCCGATTGGACAGTGACTCGCAAACAATTTCCTCTCCGTCTCGCATACGCTACCACTTTCAATGGCTGTCAAGATCTTACACTCGACCGTTCTGTCCTTGATCTACGTATTGATCCTTTTGCGCACGGACAGCTGTACACCGCCCTTTCCCGTGTCCGGCAACGCACGCACACTATGGCTCTATTTTCCGAATTAAATGAAGAGAAAACATGTGCTAACGTAGTGTGCAAAAAACTTTTACTGTAAATTATTGCCTTCAATCACAAGTTGCGTTTCACACGTCCGAAGGGTTCGCTTCGCTTGTTTGTTGTGTCTAAGAACTGTGCTTGTTATTTCCGCCGGGTTCGAGACTGAATTGGCCACCAGCATCTGGGAAGTGGCGCCTTGCAGAATTCTGCGTGGACAATTATCGGGAACGTGGCGATGTAGAGTGAACGAGGTGTTGAACCTCTACTTGGCATGCAAAACTCCTCGATGGCTCCCTTTGACCAAAGCGCAGCGAGGGAAATAACCTATGATGACACGAGACAGTCACCGGAGATGCCAAATGCAGAATCTGATGTAGTGGCTTCTTACTCACCAGAGGATAGCACGACACCTGTGGGAAGCTGAGCTTGGGAAAAGGAACTATCACGGTAATGTATGCGTGTGGGATATGTCAAGTTCGCAGCCACAGGAAACGTTCCTCGAAACAGATGATTCCGGTACCAGTACCGCAGTTCGTAGGGCCCGAGATGATCACATTTGATATATGAGCTCTCACATCCATGTTACCTGGTTGCGTTAGGGACAACAATTGGCTGATAACAAGCATTTTCCGATGCATTTCCATCGCAAATGAGTAGCGGGAGCAAAATGTACCGGCATCAAAAGGTCGTCAACCCAGGGGCTGACCTCGGTGTACTGTTATGAAGGAGTACTGTGAATATACATTTGTAAAATGGGGATCCTGACAGATCAAGGACAGGCAAGCCGTTTGAAATGGAGAATCCACCGTGATTAGTCGAACAGGGGTGCGTTGTGGCCACACACATGATGCCAAAGCGTCAGCGGAGATAAATGATAGGTAGACAAAGACTCTACCTTACCTCATTTAGCTTCGAGTAATAATCTCCGTCGGACATCAACAAGGAACCTGCCATACCCCACGCGAAAGGGCTTTAGCAAATAGGTTCTGTTGTAATTCACTTCTATCTGACACCCTACCAAGCGGCGTAAGCGCACCTGATATCTAGCATATTTATGACGTGTCACTTAATCGAAGACGGAAGATGGAACTTACAGGCGCCGCTAGATCATCGTGTCATCTGTTGGACTGCAAGTGGCCATTTAATGCCAGTTCAGAGCACCCTGCATCCACGAGTTTGATGTCGGCCGCATCGTACTTGACCCTTGGATTCGATAAGATTGGGAAGGACAGAAAAAGAAATGAAAACATCGCTGAATGTTGGCCGTCACTGTACAAGTCGATTGGTCCCACCGTTACCGTCCAGCGTAGGTGGGATAGCGAGTTTACCTTCCATATTTAAACACAAACACCAGCATACCTCCCATGGTGTGTTAAGGGTAAACTTGCGATTGAAGGAGATAGCGTGTGGGGGAACGAGGAGCTTGAGGGCTTCGTGTCGGTACAGCGGTCATGATATAGAGGACGATCACTTGCGCTCTCACATGACGTAGTCAGCTTGGTCGACATTCGTACCAAAGTTCCCGCACGATTCGGCGGCCAGCCTAGCTTACTGGGCTTGTGTATGAGGAGCGCCATGCTTGCATAGTTGGAGTCGTCCATGGTGAGTAATTGGTCGACAAGATCGGGCCCCTCATTTCATCCCGTCTCAACAAGGAGAGTTTTCCCAAAAACAAAAATCTGTTTCACTGCGACCTCTTACCCTGTTCAACCTGTCACTCGTAATGGTCCTTGCGGAAATGCGCGTACCATCCACCAGGGGACGAAAACGAAAGTATCGTATGCAGCTGAGATTACGTCGCAGTTTAGTCTCGAACCAGATGTTCTAGGAATTGGTGGTTACCTTCCGGTGACCTTCGTAACCGACCACTGACGCCTTCGATGGGTGATTCAGATGTGGGAAGTCGAGTGAAGTGTGTTTGTGGGATGGTGTTTATCTGAACCCGGCGTCGGGGAGACACTGCGCATGAGAAATATATAACTGTCTACACTAATACTTGATCAGAATCTAACTTGAACTCCAAGTCGGGATCAGATGTCTTGCATCCGACTCGGATATCAAACCAGATTCTTCATTGGCCAGGTCAGCTTTAGATAAATCTGGATTCTGTACTTACCAACTGCCAATGTCGAGAGCGCATCCTCGACATCTAATAGACAGAGCTAGATATACTAATACGAGGCGGCAATTGATGAAAACGATAACGCCGATGAACCAGGGATGTGGCACACCTCGGTGATGGCGTCATTGTAGTTGTACTGAAAAGGAGCTTATTATAGCGGCTCTGAGTGGAGGTCGGGTGTGTTTCGGCCATGAAGTGCTGCGATATAAGTACTTGGTTAACGCCGTGCGATTTCGCCGGCAGATACCTTGTTTATTGTAGAGTAACGTTAGATAATTCCGGGGGGGGGGTAGTCAACACCATACATATTATACATGTGTCTGACTGGTGATGATACATACACGGAAAAACGTTGGACTGTAAGAGAACAGAATGATAATGTACAATTTATCGAGGAAGCAGGTACAACTATTTACCTCCAGGAGTCGGGTAGAAACGATCGTAAAGGAAGAGGAAGACAAGACGAACGGGCAAGTCTGCCGAGCATGGTCGAACTGGCAGTCGGGATGCAAGTAATGGTTATTTTCAATATCGAGACTGGACTGGACGTCGCGAATGGGTCACGGGGAGAGATAGTCGGCCTAATTTTGCACAAAACAGAAACCAGTGAACTAACTTCACCAAACGGAGTTGTCGAGTTGAGCACCATCCCTGCATGCGTTTTGGTGAAGATGCAACGAACGAAGGCCAAAATACTGGAAGGATTGGAAGAAAGAGCTTTGCCTTTGGTGCCGATAGAACGAACATTTACGATCCTTCACCAAGGAGTGGAGAAATGTATAACGCGGCGACAAATTCCTCTAACTGCCGCGTACTACGCATTCACGGATTACAGATCACAAGGACAAACAATAGAAAAAGTGACCGTAGATATAGCACAACCACCTACGGAGTCCGGACGAACTCACACCATTCAACGCATATGTAGCGCTGTCACGGAGTCGAGGGAGAGACAGCATAAGATTGCTACGCGATTTCAACGAGAAACTATTTACTACACACTCCAGCGAACACCTACGAAGAGAAGATGAACGTCTAAACGAGCTAGATAAAAATACAGCAGAGTGGTGGACGAAACTGGCTGAACTTAGCAGTAATGTATCATAATTACCAGTAACGGATAAAACCGGAACTATAACCAGGATCACACGAACGGGAATCTTGGGATTTCGAGACTTCACAGCCACAATTCTCGGGTTGAATGACCTTGTTTACAAGCACTGGCACTGGCACTCCGACGCAACGGAGACTGAAAAGAACCCGGTCACGGCATATGTACCCACAGAATCAGTTCGCCAGCATCATGGACACGACATCGGGCTACGTCGTTTTGATCGACTAGAGAAACGCTAGCCAGTGGGATGGCAAACACGAGCATGAAATTATACTTACGCCCGGGTGACCCATGTTGAGCACCCCGCTTCCTCCACGGTTCTGCCAGGCAAGAACGTGAATACACTGAGGCGAAACTAGCCATCCAAGAATGCGTGACGAGAGCGTATAACATTCTTGAAAGACATTATAAGTGAAGTTGGCTCGGGGCTTTTCGAAGCACACTCCATGTTAAGCCTTGGCGTTCTTTGTATGAGGCAGTCCCCTCGAATGAGGGTGTGGTGTATGGGACATATGTACGTATGCTGTAGAGTCCGAAACCAGTCACACGGCGACCAAGAAGTTGAAGAAGTTGCAAGCAGGAACGTGCATGCCTCGGCCCGGGAGTGATCGCACAACGAGCGCTGGTCGAATCATAGGTATTTAAAACTTCGACAGCGATAAAGTCACCTGGGTCTGGGAACACGACCAACGGTTGAGCGCTGAGCGCTGAGCCTTCAACGTTCAACTTTTGAATTGAGACACTCTAGCAACTAAGTACTACTATGTTGTGGCACAAGTAGCGTGGATAGAACCTAAACGACACAATAAATGAGCTAATAGATATTCGCGGCAAGTTTCCCAGTCACGACCAGCGTGTGTCAGGTTACTGTGCAATGCATGTTTTTTTTCTTGGTACGGCGCCGGTCCTAACCCCTAAAACAGATATTCCAATTACTGGAACGTATCAGCAGCAACGCTCAACCAAGCACTATCATATCTCAATCAGCCAGAGCCCGTACGAAAGAAAAAAAAAAAAACACGGTACGCACGCGCAGCGATTCAACCGCCCACTGTCCGTCGTCAAGGTGAACAGGTCCGGCGAACCATCCGACGTCGTGTTAAAGACCATCTCCGTATCACCACTCGCCCAGTTGCTCCACGACGCGGGCAGTGGATCCCCCGAGTTGTACTTGTTATCGGGTCCACCCGACTTCACCATTGCCAAAAAGCTGTTCGAGAATGCGGTGACGATCTGGGAGGTCGAACTATCGTGGGAAGGAGTTGTCACCTCTTGTCGTCAGTACTCCGAGCTCAATGTCGACGACTCACGTTGTAAAATAGTACCCGATATCCGAGCCATGAGTTGCTGGTAGAATGGCGAATTCTCCCTGGTCATGACTGGCGTAAATAGCCAAGTGTCACAGGGCTAGATGGCCTTACCTTCCAAGCATTGTTTCCGAACGATTTCATGAGGTAGTAGGTGGGGCAGACGAAGATTGCTACGAATAGAAACAGGTCAGCGCGTGACAAAAAAAAAATCGCCCGGTCGTCCCACATTCGCTCATCACGGAGATTGCCTGGTTGACGTTCGTGCCAAAGTCTGCATAAAGAGCGGCCAGCGAGTCTGCCTCCGATGCCTTGATAGTCGGGAACAACGCGCTTATATATTGCGACGCATTCATGGTAAGCGATTGTTGGACGAATTGGCTACCCTCGTTGAGGTTTGTGACAGAATATAGTGCTTGCTGTACACAAGGGAGGGCATCAGCTGCCGACTAAGCATCGTAACGAGTATAGTATACCCCGTTATGCTTTCCTTTCCCGAGTGTCACGGTGGGTCGCTCAACGATGAACGTCCCATCGACAACCGGTTCAAAGGTGGCTGTATCATAAAATCCACTGCTTTCGATTTGGTTATTCACGTTTGACAGCGTGCCGGTGTCTGCACTACGAAGGCAAGACAAGGTGTCCGAGCTCGATGAGCAGCTACATTGTCCCAATATCAAGCTCAACATCTCATCCAACAAAAAACACACTCACCTCGCACCAGAGACGACCTGACTATAGAGCATCTGTATCACAGCATTTAGCCAGTGCCATCAAGAGAATGCATGGGCTTACTTCAGGTATACGATCGTTGTAGTTATATTGTGAGGCTAGGGCAGCCGAACTTGTCATGGCAGTTGTAAACAATGCTGGTTGAGTATTACCACCGTGGGCGACAATGTGCTGCAGCACCGATCCAGCGCCTATGCACAACACAAATCAGTCAAATCTCTTCAAACAAGACAAGAATGGCCAACCTGCGGATTGACCCCAGATCGTGACTTTTGTCGGGTCACCACCGAACTTTGAGATCTGCATTGGTGGTTAACCACTCGAGCAACGAAAAACTAGGACAGATATGCACGTGTGCTTGCACCCACTGCAGGGCAAAGTTCTGATCGACTGTGTCGCAGGCTTAGCTTATCTTCTCCTTCTTCCCAACTCAAAAGACTCACGTAGACCTGCGTTGAGTGCGCCTCCCGATTTAACCGCTGCACCAGGCAAGAAGCCAAACAACCCGAGACGATACTGAATAACCACCACTATTGCGCTATTCTGCGACTGAAACACGAGGCTTGAGCCATCATACCCGCTGGCAGAGCCGCCAGCGTATCTTCAAGACTCAGTCAACCACGACGGCGTAGATGATCAAGTACCGAACGCCTTACCCTCCACCATGGATCCAGAAAACGACAGGAAGTCCTCCCGACGAGACGGCGTTGACGGTCGGACCGGGAACGTGCACACTAGGATAATCATAACAACGACGTCAAATGGATTAACATATACGCATACGTACTTGAGGAACAAACAGTCTTCTGACTGGCTTACGTCCCGCTTTTTCGTAGAGCTAAACGGGCTCGTCGATGCGCTCCCTAGCCCTGCCTGATAACATTCGTTAGGCTCCGATGTAGCCAGCTGGACGCCTGACACCGTTTGTGGGGCCTGAGGTGCGGCCCATCGCAAATTTCCTGGAAGTTGTCTGAGTCAAATCTAGGTATGCGTTCCCCCTCCATTTGACGCACCGACTGGAGCAGCGGCATAACGAACACCAAGAAAGTTCGCCACGTTAAGTTTAGTGTCCACAGCACCTTGATACTGCGCATAACCAAGGTCCACGATGGGATCCGCAGCGAGCACGCGGACACACAATGACAATTGAGAAACAGCTAACAGGCCGAAGTTGAGCACGCCCATGTTTTTCGACGAGAACGGGATATTGGGTACTTGTTTCAAATAACCCAGGATTTCATTTTATACGTTGTGGATCCTCTCACTTACCGATCTTGAGAATACATAACTTAGCGACAGTGTCGGACTTTTTGCGTCCCAAGCTTCTGTCAGCAGTTTCAGACAATCTGCCGACGCACAGTAGTGGAAAAGTGGTTTACCTTGCGTGAATATCTAGCCCTGGGTAGACAGGAGGGGGATAAAGATGGCGTTTTCGAGCGAACGCGGGTTACGGCGAGGGTCGATGAACGTCACAATAACAATCGCACTCGCGCAGAAGTTACTAATTGGTCAAGGCTTGCATTGTGCGAAGTCCCGGCACGTATATGCGGACACGAGATGTCGGCTGATTGACGGGTAGCGTGATGATTGCATTTGACATGCATTTAGTGCAAAGTGACGTGCGGTGGATTTGGTTGCATACCTACATAGTCATGTGTAGCATCTGTCAACTTCGACCTTCAGATGAGTACTTCTCTCAGACTCGGAACATTGCGGAAAGGGGTCCACCACTACGAGTCTACGACTCGGAAGTGGTTGCTGGGAATTGTCGCAGGGCGGCCGCCGACTAGGCAACGGTGTGGCAGGCAACACCACCAACACATGGAGGTGAAACTGCAGCGCGCATTGAAGGATTGCGTGGACTACCATCACGGCTGACGGCGGCGTCACGGACTACGATGGTTGTTACTATTTGACTCCTCTACCGACAATTTCCTGGATCACGAGCTGCCGCTGCCGAACGAAGATTTTATCTTGCACCTCTTGGCTCTTCTTCCGTGTGGCGTCTCACAGGCTTCGACTCACATCCATTATCAACGAACTCGAGTGGTCATTGGTTTCAGTGTAAAAAGACGTGCAAAGTGGTCAAAGAAGTGGCGTACCCTGCAAAATGCTGAGATCCAATTTACAGACAGGATTACAGAATTTGATTTTCGGACTGCTTGACATATACCATGCGACACCTTTTGATTCGAGGCACGTTGACGACTGTCACTTGCTGCTATATTTTACTCAAACGTTTTGCTGTAGAACATCGCCTCTGAATTCTGACGGCGGGAAGTCACGCCACCCCAACGCCTATATAAACCCCAGCAAGCTCGCCAAGGGTGCGTGGAGGGCGAGTGTATGTGCTGTGACCTTCCCAAATCGCGTCCGACATGCAAGTCTCCAAGTTCGAGTGCATGTTTACGTTGGATCGGCTTGTGTGACCAAGCTTGCAGCAAGGCTTCGGGTGTGGCTTGGTAGTACTGTTGCTTGTGTAGCGCAGAATGCGTTGCCATTCTACTTCGCGTTACCCTGAAAACAATGGGTCTGGCACTGCCCTGTCCAAGTGACGAATTCCTGTTTGCGTGTAAGGGCTGATCATGGTTTGTGCTGTGTGCGAGTTGGGGCGGAATCCAGAACGACGACAACTCGAACGGCGGCAAATCCCGCGATATTCTCACTGGGCTATAATCGGTCCGAGGAAAAATGCTCTCACTGCGACACGCCCTATTTTCATAGGGGGTGTGGGGGTCCGTGCACTACCTGGTGTCCCCGGTTAAGCAGGGGGCCTGGGTAGCTTGATACCCACTTTTAAAAACCTCAAGGTTTGTGGTCCAGTCGTGTGGTAGGGTTTGGGGGTCGGAGATGCATAGGGGGGGTCCAGGTATGGAGGACTTTCGTTTTAGTGTACTGTTTTCTGTTCACTTTTGCTAGTCTACGGTCAATGTCTAGTGATTGCATTTTCCCATCGTGTAGTGCTCGCTGGGCGGGTGTATGAGTTGGTTGCCTATCACACGGTCACATTGAAGTATCCATAGTAGGTAGGCTGATTCGGATAATAGGATGCGTTTTAGGCGGGTTATACCTCTTTGTTTTGGGGAGTCAATTTCTTGTTCGCCTGCCAGTATAGTGGGGGTCAGGTTACCACATCCGAGGATGTGGCCGAGGGTGGGTGTTGTCCAGTTCGTGGTGGTCTGGCCAAGCGTGTTTCACATGGTTCTATACAGTAGTGTTTTCCTCTATATCACATTCCGTCAGTATATGTCTCCTGGGACATTTGACAGGTGGTGTGGGCGACCCAGGTACATGGTTCACCATGTGTTTGTACATACACTCTCACCCTTTTCAGCTATTTTTTTTTTTTCATCTTCGGCATCACTTTCATGTTTTCAATCACGTTCGATAGCTCTCGGCTCATCCTGTTCACCCAACTGGCCTCCTGACCTCTCTACGCGTTCGCTTCAATGTGGCACTTGCTCATGTGGTTCTTGGGAGCCTTCTTGGGTGGAAGTCGTCCATGACCTCCGCTTCGTCGTCTCAGTTACTCAGCTTGTCCTGAGTCCTGTTGGATGTGTTTTCTTCATCCAGTTGCTCCAGGTATTCTTTCATGTGTTCTGACACGTTCTCTAGGTTGTTTGGCCCAATTTGTGCGTCCTCATCGCAGTAAGACACTCTAGTACGAGTCCGCCTTGTCATAGGTATTCACCGACTCGTGTACCAAACGCAGTCAGCGGTCCATCAACTCACGGCCGGCAAAGTCGAGACAGAAAATGGACGAGAGAGGAATTCTAAAGTTTGGTAAGATAACATGCAGCTCACAAATGTTGAACTGGCATGGAAAGACGTGCATCTAATATTCTCAAAAATAAGTATCGATATCCACGCAGCAGTAAAATACATAGACGACTAATGTGTATCCGTCGCTTCTCCCAGTGGCGCCTAAAACCTATGACCTCTCTCAAGTCCGCTTATGCGGCTTGATCAACAACGGAAGCTGAGACTTGTTCTTTGGATCGCTGAGCAAAACAGGTCTTTGCACGAGCGTCGACTTTTTGCCGATCTCGCTGGCCGGCACGGCAAGTTCGAATTCGAACGCGCGCACGAGTGTGAATAGGACTGCTTTCATTCTAATGTTCCATGTGCGAAATCAGTGCCAATCGATCAGCGTAAGTTGGGGGCGAAACGCACTCGACAAGGGAGAACCGATATCCGATGCATGCTCGGGGACCACCAAGGAAGGTCATTAGGTGTCCCCATACCCCTGGAATATGAGAGACAACCTCAGGAATGCTTTGCCACCGTTCTGGCCTACGGACGGCGATGGGACGCTTGAGTAAACGGGGTAAGCCTACGGACGAAAGGAGACATACCTGAACTCGAGCGCATCAGGACCCCACATTTCCGTTGATCGGTTCAGCGCCAGGATCGGAATGAAGATCGCATCACCTTTGCTGATTCTGTGAGGGGTAAGTAAGTATACTTAATGTTCATAACGGGAGGTACAAGAGGTGTGTACCTGATAGAGTCGTGCATAACGCCATACTTGTCGGTGTATGGCTTCTCAATGGGTATTACGTCGTCCTTTGTTGCAAACCGCAGGGTGCTTGGAACAGGCGAATGCACACGGAGGGTTTCTCTGACGACAGCGTCGAAGTAAGGAAGTGCCATGAGTTCGTCCATAGATGGAGTTTCGGTGTCAACAGAAAGGAGTTCTTCCCTGAGTTTGACCTGAACTTCAGGAGCTTTGGTCATTGCATAGAGTGCCCATGTTATCGCTGTGCTATTGAACCTGGTTCAAGTTCCCATTACACATTGTTTGGGAAGGAACCCATACCTCGTAGTTTCGTGACCAGCCACCAGGAACGTGGGGACCTCTGACGAAGAGCGCGTAAGAATCAATGCTCAAGTTGCGTCACGGGGAAAACGTACGCGCTAAAACATCTTCGTCAGACAACCTCTGACTCTCAGGGATATCGGTCGCCATGTTCGCTTTGACGAGAAGCGACAGTAAATCTCGACCATGCAAACTGTGCTTTTCGATCTCCCCTTTCTCTGTCGCACTCGCACGAGCAGCCGCTTTGGCATCCGACAGCAGTTCGTTACCGATGCGTGCCATCGTACGACGTGCAACCTGAATTCTGCGTGCACGATCGTTAGGCTGTCATGGAGAATATAAGCACATGCGCCTAGTGCGAAACGTTCATGATACTGACGAGGATGCGCAAAGGCGGGAGCCGTGCTCGCAATATTGTGAGGATACTCAACTTCTGATTGGCGTCAATCATGGTAGAAAAGGCCTCATTGAGTTCATTCGGTTTCTCATTCGCGTTGAGGGAATCAAAGTTGTAGTTGAAACCTAGCAATGGTCAGTGGCCCCGCTCGACCTCAGATAGAGAAATGTAGCTCACCTGCGAGACCAATGACGTCAAGTGCCATTCTACTGAGCCATGGCATGATGTCGATACGAGCACTAGGGGTTGTCCCAGTAGGATTCTTTGCAATCTCAGAGGACAATACATCACGAAGCTGCGTGGCCAATGTGGGTCATCTTGGTGGAAAGGAAGAATGGGACACATACTCGGAGAGCTTTTTCCAGGAAGATGTCCGTGAGCGCCCGAATTTGTGCGGGACCGAACGCAGGGTTCTAGATGTCAATTCAATAACACAAATGGGGCGCGTCTGCAAGGAAGTAATCACCATGATGTGTCTCTGTTTAGATAAGGAATTCGTCAGTGCCGATAGAGAGAAAGAATACGGATACCAACCTGCTGGCGATGCTGAGAACCTTCGACGAACAGAAGGCCTACAACAATGGGATGAGTGTACAAACGACAACCACGTGAGGATATGACCCACCCTCGCCAAGGATCTGGGATAAATTGTATCGAACCTGGGAGGGCTTTTCATAGTCGCTGCTGTGGGTGAGGACATGGTTGATCGCCCGCGTGTCCATAGTGAACAGACGGTCGCTCTAGAAGATTACTGTGCTCAATGTCATGAATGAAATCCTTGGCGACCAGCGTACATTGAAGAAACCCTTGTATTTCAGCGTATTCCCGTACTGTTTCACCCATTCTTCGTGGAGTACAGAGTTCTCCTATAAACAAACGAGAGCGGTACGATGAGTCGAGATTAGATTACCGGACATTGTGACATACAGCATTCCAGATATCTCGCATATTGCCATAGATCCAGCTTGTCCCCTTGGGACCGCGTAGATGGCGTATGGGAGATGTAAATTGATGGTACACGAACTGGAAGAGGGTCCAGAGCCCAAAGGCAGTCGCAGACGCCAACGCGGCGCACAATAATTTTCCGACTGCGTTCATGTTGTCGGGGAGAAAGTTGGACGTGGAGAATCTAGAGACAGTGTTAATAGTTGTATATAAATAGCTTCCTTGGAACTCTCCCAGGATGCAAAGTTTAGGCCGGAT
Source organism: Boletus subcaerulescens (assembly GCA_038090555.1). Lineage (NCBI taxonomy): Eukaryota > Fungi > Basidiomycota > Agaricomycetes > Boletales > Boletaceae > Boletus > Boletus subcaerulescens. The sequence continues at coordinate 57,433 of JBBPNA010000126.1, read as the reverse complement.
ATACGATGTTAGCGTTTTCGTGCCGGTTGAAATCAAATGGCTCTGGATCTGTGTGTACCGGCTGAGTTCAAGGAGCGATGGCGTAACTGGTTGGGCCGAGCGGTACGGTGCTTGTCAGCTTGACAAACGCTCTCTGACTCAAGTCAATTCCGTGGGAAACTGATACCTAATAACCGTCCAGGTTATATTTTCGAATCTCTACCTGGCACGGCTCTGGGAGTCTGAACATACCAAGTAAGTATCTGAGAAGAATCCGGGCGTCACCTGAAGTGCAATCGCCAGCACTAATGTTCACACGACCAAGCTGGAAGCAGGAATGTGTCCGCGTGTCCCTCCCGGGGTTGATGGCCATGACAAGTCACCGGTTGAACTACTGGCTATTGCTGTGGTGCCAATGGAGTAACATAGTAAATGAACAGATATGTGCTATGGTACGGGACAAATCACTCCTGGAACGCATCCTAGTCACGGCCAGCGTGTGGAAGGTGTCAACGAATGCGACGAGATAAAAAAGGGTGAATCTATGGTAAGTAACGAACCTATGGAGACCTCCAATCGAGTGGAGGAAAGGGAAAGGAGCGGCTCGCATAGTGTATGATGCGATGCACAAAAGTGCCAAGTAAATGTGTGGTAGTGGCCCGGGTAAAGTACTAGCAATAGCGTGGCCTGGATCTCCAACGAATGGATATCGACACTCTGGAGCAGTCACCCCCTATTACTGGGACCTATCAGTAGCTAGCAGTGTTCAACCAAGCACTGCAATATCTCGATCAGCCAGAGCCCTTGCGAGAAAAACACGGCACGCACGCGCAGCGATTCAACAGCCCACTGTTTGTCGTCAAGGTGTACAGGTCCGACGAACCATCCGACGTCGTGTTAAAGACCATCTCCGTATCACCACTCGCCCAGTTGCTCCACGATGAGGGCAAGTCGTCTGCCGGGTTATACTTGTTATCGACGTTACCCGACGTCACCATTGCCAAAAAGCTATTCGAGAATGCGACAGCGATCTGGGATGTCGAACTGTCGTTACGAAGGTCGTCACTTCTTGTCGTCAACACGCGATGATGATGACCAACTCACGTTGTAAAGTAGTATCCAATATCGAAACCGTGAGTCGCTGGTAGAACGGTGAATTGTCCCTGGAGGTCACTGGTGTGAATATCCGATCGTTGGCAGAGTACAGATGCCCTTACCTTCCAAGCATTGTTCCCGAATGCCTTCATAAGGTAGTAGGTAGGGCAAACGAAGATCGCTATGAATAGATTAGTGCGTGACGAAAACAACCACCGTTGTGCTTACCTTCGCTCATCACAGCGATTGCTTGGTCGACGTTCGTGCCAAAGTCTGAATAAAGAGCAGCCAACGAATTCGCCTCCGACGCCGTAATAGTCGGGAACAATTGGCTAATATATTGCGATGCACTCATGGTGAGCGATTGTTGAACGAATTGATTACCCTCGTTGAGGTTCGTGACGGAATAGAGTGCTTGCTGTACACAAAAGAGGGGGTCAGGTGCCGACTAGATATCGTCATTGGTACAACGTACCCCATTATGCTTTCCTTTCCCGAGTGTCACGGTGGGTCGCTCAATGATGAATGTCCCATCGACGACCGGAACAAAGGTGGCTGTACCATAGAACCCATTGCTTTCAATTTGGTTGTTCACGTTTGACAGCGTGCCGGTGTCTGCACTGCGAAGGCAAGACAAGGTGTCTGAGCTCGATGAGCAGCTACATTGTCCCAATATCAAGCTCAACATCTCATCCAACAAAAAACACACTCACCTCGCACCGGAGACGACTTGACTATAGAGCATCTGTATCACAGAGTCTAACCAGTGCCGTCAAGAGAACGAACGAGCTCACCTCAGGTATACGATCATTGTAGTTATATTGTGGAGGCAGGTAAGTCGAACTAGTCATGGCAGTGGTGAACAATGCCGGTTGGGTACTACCACCGTTGGCGACAACGTGCTGCAGCACCGATCCAGCACCTACGCAACAGGATCAATCGGACATTCTGCTCAAACAATACAAGAAACAGCACGAACCTGCGGACTGTCCCCAAATCGCGACTTTTGTCGGATCGCCACCAAACTTTGACATCTGCCTTGATGGTGAGCTGATGTAAAGCACAACTAGAACCGGTACGGACGTGCGCTTGTACCCACTGCAGGGCAAAGTTCTGATCGACTGTACCGCAAGCTTTAGCTTATCTTCTTCTTCTTCCCCAACTCAAAAGACTCACGTAGACCTGCGTTGAGGACGCCTCCCGATTTAACCGCTGCACCAGGCAAGAAGCCGAACAACCCGAGACGATACTGAATAACCACCACTATCGCGCTATTCTGCGACTGAAACACGAGGCTTGAGCCATCGTACCCGCTGGCAGAGCCGCCGACGTATCTTCAAAGCTCAGTCAGCTACGACGGCGTAGAGGATCAAGTTACCGAAACGCCTTACCCTCCACCGTGGATCCAGACAACGACAGGAAGTCCTCCCGACGAGACAGCGTTGATGGTCGGACCGGGAACGTGCACGCTAGGATAACCCATCACAGCGACCGCCAAATCGAATAAAGAGCAGACGTACTTGAGGAACAAACAGTCCTCTGACTGGCTTACATCTCGCTTTTTCGCGGCGGTGAGCGGGTTCGTGGATGAGCTCCCTAGCCCTGCCTGGTAACATTCGTTAGGCTCCGATGTAGCCTGCTGGACGCCTGACACCGTCGGCGGAGCCTGAGGTGCGGCCCATCGCGAATTCCCTGAAAATCGTCCACGTCAAATATAGGTGCGCGTTCTCCCTTCCGTTGAACGCACCGACTGGAGCAGCCGCATAACGAACACCAAGAAAGTTCGTCACGTTCAGTTGAGTGTCCACAACACCTTGATACTGTGCATAACCGAGATCCACGATGGGATCTGCGGCGAACACGCCGAGACACAGGGATAATTGGAAAACAGTCAACAAGCCGACGTCGAGCAAGCCCATTTTCTACTTGCTTGCCAGATAATCCAGTATCTCATTTTTATACCTTGTGGATCTCGGTCGTCTCGCTTGAGAATAATAACTCAGCAATGTGTCGGGTCGGTGGTACAGAAATAGGTCGCCAGGCACTTTTTGCGTTACAAGCTTCTGCCAGGACCCCTGATAATGCCAAAGTAATCCAGATCCTGAAATCTGCGTTTTCATCGGTTTTTGTCTGGACGTGATTTGGGAAATTTTGTCTGGACAATGGATCCAGGTTCCCAAGACGTGTTTTAGCGTTTTTCTCCCGTGTTTTTTTTTTTTTTTCGCCTTTTTTCGCGTTTCTTTCACAAAGAATGATCGGTAAGTTACTAGTGATAATGTACAAGATTTGAGTACTGACTCGGTGTATGTCCGGACAGCAATCTGGCTGTCTGTGCTCATCCATTGTCATGTCCAGATCCCAGATCCGGGTGAACCCCATTTTTTCTCCCGTGTCATGACAATGAATGAGCACAGACAACCAGATCGCTGTCCGGACCTACTCTGGCTGTCTGTGCTCACGGTTTTGGATCTGGGTCCCCTAGGCATTATCAGGGTCCGGTCCCGTAGAAGCGGTTGGCATAACACCCATTAGCTGAGTCTGTACGTGCTTCATGACCTGGCTTGACAATTCAAATATTCAATATTGAACTATTCAGGTCAAGTGATCAACTCGCTCGGGGAACTTGAAAGGGCGAGTGAGTGTCTACAAAAATGGTTGGCGGTGTTTTCAAGCTGCTAGATTTATTATAATTACAAAAGGCCTGGTTCATCTTGACTTCTTACCTCTGACCACAAATACTGTTCCATCCCGCTCAAAATGGAGCATAGCATGCAATCCGGTCCAAGTCATGTTCAGACAACGCCAAGATATCCTGGCCAGAAGTAACCGAAAGGAATACAATCGTAACGTATTAGAAAAAAAAACTATCACCGTAGTAGCAATGCAGGAAGGTCAAACAGAAGAAAAGCAATGACATTCTATTACATGGATGACAAGTTTTCGTTTGTCTACTCAACCGTCCGAGTTTAGAAGCATTCTGTAGAAATAAGTGGGTCATTGAGATGTGATCCGGAGTTAGTATAAGCGACGTACTGCGGTGGACAATACCAGGGCCAGATTCGTCATACTCCTGTTTGGAGCACCACAAATTCTGGAAGGTGCTGAGGGAGGCAAGGATAGATCCACCAATCCACACCGAGTATTTCCGCTCCGGTGGTGCAACAATCTTGACCTGCCAGGGGGATGAGATAACGTATAATCAAACCACCGTCTGGAGGACGCACCTTCATGCTCGAGGGTGAGAGTGACGTCAACTCCTTCTGCATCCGATCGGCGATACCAGGGAACATGGTGGTACCACCAGAAAGAACGACATTGCCGTACAGATCACGACGAATATCGAGATCACACTTGAAGATCGAGTTGTACCTGAATCAATGCGGTCAAGCACGAAAGCGTTCCGAGAGACACTCAAACACCTACGTGGTTTCGTGAATACCAGCAGCTTCGAGACCGAGGAAGGCTGGCTGGAAGAGAGCCTCGGGTGCACGGAATCTAGACAACCAGGATCAATAATGATACCGCGGTCCAAAAGACAAGGTACCAACCGCTCGTTGCCGATGGTAATCACTTGACCGTCAGGAAGCTCGTAGCTCTTCTCGAGAGCAGAGGATTGGGCAGCAGTCTGGAGTTCCTGCTCAAAGTCGAGGGCAACGTAGCAGAGCTTCTCCTTGATGTCACGGACGATTTCACGTTCAGCAGTCGTCGTGAAGGAGTAACCACGTTCAATGAGGTTCTTGATCAAATAGTCCGTCAAATCACGGCCAGCAAGGTCAAGACGAAGAATGGCATGTGGAAGAGCGAAACCCTCGTAAATGGGGACAGTGTGGGTGACACCATCACCAGAGTCCATGACAATACCGGTCGTACGACCAGAGGCATACAGCGATAAGACGGCCTGGATGGCGACGTAGAATGCAGGAGCGTTGAATGTCTCGAACATGATCTGTGTCATCTTTTCACGATTAGCCTTGGGGTTGAGGGGAGCTTCCGTGAGTAGGACGGGGTGCTCTTCCGGCGCGACACGGAGTTCATTATAGAAGGTGTGGTGCCAGATCTTTTCCATGTCGTCCCAGTTCGTTACAATACCGTGTTCGATCGGGTACTTCAAAGTGAGAATACCACGCTTTGACTGAGCTTCGTCACTGGAAAGCGCAGGTAGGCGACTGGGTTCACAAGTAAGCTGGGAGCACGTACCCAACATAAGAGTCCTTCTGGCCCATACCAACCATCACACCTTGATGACGGGGACGACCGACGATAGAGCTGTCGATCTGGTGTCAGATATTACCAATCCATAACCCTTGACCACATACGGGAATACGGCACGGGGGGCATCGTCGCCTGCGAACGAGCAAGTGAGACGCGAAGCAGAGTGAGAAATAAAAAGGCTCAAGTACCAGCGACTAGAGAGACAGATCAGCATACATTTAGACCAAAGATTGGCAAGTACTCACAGCCAGCCTTGCACATGCCGGAACCATTGTCAATGACCTGGTAAACGACGATGGATGAGGGCGTTTACAACGTGGGGAGTCAGGATGATGAGCGACTTACGAGGGCAGCTACTTCGTCTTCCATGGGGATTATTCGTGAGGTAGATTGAGTAGAGTGGACGAGAGATGGGGGGAAGATGAAGCTTTCTGATCAGCGGAGAATCTCAGCTTTCAAACCCAGTGTCCAAAACAAGGCAAAATAAATACTCTCTCGGCGTCGGCCGCAGCAACCGTCACCGCTGCTGCGGCGGTGCTGTCCGCAGCGAGGACGACTCAAGTACTCACAAAGTAGTCAAAATTAGGTAGGCTTGGACACGCAGTCATCACCATGCGATGAACAAGACGTACAATGTACAGCCCGAGGACGGTGATGTCCAAAGAACGTACACAGGTATGATGGCCGTCATTACTACACCTGCCATAATCGGGTAGATCTTCATCCCCTCCTCATGTTTCTTGACTCAACTTGGTCACCGGACACGTTGTGGGTTTGCGCGTAAGTGTCTACCCTTGTACATGCGAATCAAACCAGCCACCCGTGCGAACACTGCCCATCTCTTCCCGTCAGCCTCCCGCACAGCACCGATGATCAAAGTCTCAGCCCAGTGAGCCCATGATGTGACTCTCGCACAGCTATGCCACCAACGCGGAGCACAGTCACCGCAGTGCCAGCATCAACGTCGACGTCCATGTCATCATCCAAACCACCCACCCACCAACCCTCCATCCCCGCCATGATCGTTCTCGCACTCCTCCTATCCCTGATGGCCGCGCTCGCCATCGGCGTCATCCTCCGCCAACGCAAAGCAATGGCAGCCCTGAGGACCAACGAAGCAAGCCCCCCACAAGAGAAACGCCCGGGCCGTTCCCGATCGCAGTCCTTGTCCTGTTTCCGTCTCAAGGCTACTAGACCGCGGAGGACCGCAGCCGACACCGACACCGTGGCCATGGCCGACCCGACCGCAGTGGGTGCGCTGCACGCAACGAGCGTCCTACTGGCTGCGGCACCCTGCCACGTGTTTTCCCCTCCGATGACGATGCACTTTAGGATTCCTCTCCAAGACAAGACCGTCCTCATCCTTGGCGTGCCGTTGTATCCTGTCCGATGCGCCGGCGCGCAGCAGTGTGGTGCTCCAGCGGTGAGGATCCCCAATTCTGTTGGGAACAGCCGACTTTTAGCTGCGCGACTCAGCCTGACATGGTGTTCCCCCGCAGTGCGACTGTTCAGAGACATGTTATCCATAACACGCAAAGCCTCGTCGCATCACGTCTCTCTCCTTCAGATTCCTGCGTCTCCAGTCCGACAACCACCGGTCGCCATCCATGCAAAGCTGCCATCGACCCTGATAGTATCCAACACAAGAAGAAACTCGAGCAACCTACCAGCACCGACCATGTCTAGGAGAGCGCTGGGAGGCAATCAGCGCACCATTCGAACGAGGGCTCTGCGACTTGACATTAAGAACATGCGTGTAATCCTAGTATACAACAATGATAGAACTGAATGAACATCGTGGTAACCATACATGCCACACCATATCTGCTTAGATATCCGTACCAGGCGCCGCCGACGCTTGTGGGTGATATATACCATGAAAACCGAAACCAACGACACATTCCATGCTCGCTCTGCCCACCTCCTTCATATTCTTTGCGTCCAGCACCAATAAATAACTCTTTTCTGCAAACCCATCGAGCACGACGCTCAAGAGTACGCCGTCATCCTCTGCAGTGCCTTCCGGATTTGGAACGAATATCGGCTCGCCGGGATTGTGTCCCTGTACGGACCAGTATGTCGGCGTGTGCGTCTCCGTGTCGTACTTGACAATACCGTCAAAGAAGGTGCTCAAGTCGCGGTCGCAGAGACCGTAGATGTACTTCGAGCGTTTGGTGAGGAATTTGGGGTTGATGACGGGAAGGTCGCACGAGTGCTCATGCTCAGCGGTGTGCATGGTAACAGCCTCGCGAGCCTCTGACGGAGCATCGATAGTAGTGTTGACGCCGGGTAACCGCCAGCGTCGCAAGAACACGTCACAGCTCCTCCGCTTCTCGCCGACATAGTTGAGGGAGGCAGGCGAGGTGGATTTGATGCTATTGAAATAGAACCGTTTGATGACGTCAAGATTTTTGTAGATCGAGAGGTCGGCGATGATGTCGATCTGGGCCGGATCTGAGGGGGAAGGTTCTTCCCAGGCATTGACGGTGTGGAAACAGAAGAAAGGGTCGCATTCGTACTTGGCGACGACACCTTTACCATGTTTGCGGTCGACCACATACCACATTGCTTCTTGCGATGGGTCGAATGGAGCAATGGCGTCGAGCATGTTTTTCTCCCACAAGATCTTTGAGCCTCCCCACGCATACTGACCACCCCAAACGCACAAGATGAAGTAATTCTCGGTGATAAGCGAGGAGTGCAAGTAAGCGCCGGGTGCATCCGTGATAGTCGCCAGGATATCTGTCTTTCCCGTCGCTGCAGACACGCGGAAGATCTTGTACGTCTGTTGTCTGCCAAGAGCAAGGTTGTAGTTGAAGATGTCGCCAGTGACTGGGTCTGATTTGGCGTGGGCGGCAGAAAGACTGCCGGTGAGTTCGGGATGGAGAACGGCTTGGGTGGCAAGACCCATGGGCTCGAGTGTGTCGGGTTCAATTTCGCGTAGCTGGGCAGAGTCTGTCTTGGCCCAGAGAGACTGGATGCCGGACGCACGACCTCCTCTAGGCTTCTTCCCCTTGCTAGTATCAACGTCCTTCAAACCTGGCGGGTTCACGGAGAGCGTGACACCAACGTTGATTTGATCGTTAGGCGCCCTCGGATCCGGAATGAACATGGTCATGACCTTTTTGAAGAAGCTGGCACAGGGGTCACGCTTCTGGCCAAAGCTGAAACCAGTCAGCTTGCCGGTCTTGCGGATGTTGTCGATGAGTGGGTCGACGCTGCGACGAGAGTTGTAAATAACACGGGTGGAGTTGTCAGACTGGATGATCTGAAAACGGTGGTTCTGGGAGAAGCCGTCGAACCAGTGGTCGATGGAAAAGGTTTCGCCGTTGTCAGCTTTTACTTGGTAGCCGCCAGGGCCTGTACGGTACAGAGTACCTGAGACGTAGGATGGGATATTCCCAGAGACTTTGAGCTCGACAGGCTCCTTTTCCTCGTGAACGACGTCAAACTGCAACACAATGTGGTCAGCGACGCCACAAAGAAGATACACCACGTACCCCAGCGTCGTTGGGCCAGTTGTTGAATGGCTTGGACATGATGGTGGTGGGGATTAAAAGCGTGCACCCCTTTGATGCGGATGTTTATATGAGACCGCTGCGACACAGCAATGCCGTCATACCGTTGATCAAATATCAAAATCACACGTGCCTGTTCTAGACTTGTCGATGGCTGACTCGTTAGCCTCTTGCAACTACTTAAACCCAGACTCTCTCGATGTGCTGTTTCCTTCTTGCTCTTCGTCGTTTGCTTTCGCCGTCTTGCCCCTTCGACGTCCAACTCATCGATGGCGCCTCAAGCTTCCCTAGTCGATCCCACCCCGACCGTTTCGGCCTTGTCCACACCAGGGAATCCTAGCCACCAGACTTGGATGCCCGCGATGCTCTTCATCTTTCTCGGTCTCTGCCTTGCATACACGTTCTCCTACGTCCTCTATCGGATCGTCATGTCACGCAGGCTTGCGTCGCAAGACGATGTTCCAGACACCCCTGACCGTGGTGTATCTCAGTTCATGAGTATGTCCTCTTTCGTTCGCCTCCACGATTGCAGTGATGGCACCACATCCTTGCTACGTTTCTAGACGGTGCTCGCCTCACACTCAACTTTGCCCACGATCACAAGTCTACCCCTCCCACTCTGAACGAGTCTCGCAACGTGTGTTTACACCTGTCAACGGTGGATGACTTATCCTCTCTCCATTCTTTAGACACCCGATGGGGAGAAACCCCAAACAGACGCCTCGCACCCCGCTCATTCGGAGATCCCGACGAGTAGCCCGGCAGTCTCTTCTTCCTCGCCGTTCACGTTGATGCCGTCCTTGACGATCCACCCAAACCAAGGACTGGACGAAGCACAACTCGGAGCCGAACCGTCGTCCACCCCAGTCCCAGCCCCGACCCAGCAGCCCTTTTCCCAGCGTATCGCAGCCAAAGTCAAGTTTCTCTCGCGGGACAAGGCGGAAGCCATCTCACTGGACCCAAAGCTCGCGCCCGTCCAAGGTCCCCTTCGACCGCTCTCCATGGTCCCGAGTCCACCGCGTCAAAAACGGCTCACTCTCTTTGGACTTGGTTTCAAGCATTCGCGTGGTCATGGCGAGGGTCCGGAATCGGGAGCGGAAACGGAAGCGCAATAGCTGGTTGCGCCTCGACGAGTTCTTGTACTCGATATACCGATGTTGCCCTTCGACGATCCCTCTGTTTCCCTCCTTTTTTCGATTTACCTTGTCAGTGTGCAATGCCATGTATTTTTTTTCGTTTCTTGTTTTCAGCTTGTATGTATACCTGCCAGGATTTGTTTTTGTCAAGATAGGCACTATCTGCAACACTGTAACTTCATGTAACAACAGAAGTCCGGGATCATCGCAGTCGGCCTCTATTCGTCGTCAAGCTGTGTCAAGGTGACAGAAATATCTCATACGGGGTTCCGATGTTTCTTGTTCCGCTCTCGAATCTGCACACGCGCATTTGTTAACCGCCGCGTTAAATTTTATTCATTTCGATACTACAAACGTAGACGAAAAAAGAGTGGTAGCAAAAAGCGTGGCCGGCTAGCACAAAAAATTGGCGCGGCGGGCGCGTGAATAGATATTCCGCCATACGATGTGAACATCGACTCAATCAACAACTTGATCATGATCTCATCACCATTGCCTCCCAACCAACAACATGGATTCAGAACAAAAAATGTACAATCAGTAACCGGTTTATCGTACAGCCCCGACGATAAATAAGATGACATCAGAAACGACTTGTTGGTACACGATACATCCATTGAGACTCCGCGGAACCCGTCGGTCCATTTTTTTCCCCGTTCACCCAACGTACCCACTCACTCACTTGCGAGAATAGTACCTCGACGGGCGCATCTCCGACTTGGCACGCACGATGCCACGCGTCGGCGCACGACCATCCGCCACCTCTTCCTTCTGCACCACCTCCCACGCATCATCCTCGTCCAACAGCCTGCCCTTCTCCTCCATCAGAGACTCGCTGCGTCGCACGCCGCGCCCGAACCTACTCAGCGTCGTACGACGCCGCACGATCTCGACGACGCCCTGTACTTTGGGTATCGCCGCTTGCACCCATTTCTCGCTCGAGAACATGCGCGTCGGGGACTGTGCGTCGATACCCGACTGTGCGGGGGTGATGTACCCCGAGGGGAGAATATCCCCAAAGGTCTTGGCTGGTTTTTCAGAAGACCACCGTCTTAACGCAGGGTCAGGGATCTCTGCAAAACCAAATGGAACACACACACGGGCGCGCGTCAGTCTCCCCCCACGTTCCGTTTGAAAACAACAACGCCACTGGGAGGCAGGTATACAATAAAATAACACTTGGTACGTACCTGTAATGGTGACACTACGCCGATGTGGGAGAGGCGCAGATACGGGGTTGAGCACGCCGTATCTCGCGCCAGGGGCGCTCTGGTACAGTCGGCCAGAACGATCGCGAAACGTGTAATTCTGCGTATCCGCGTCATAGGCAATCCTTTGCATGCCTTCTGGGAGGCGGTATGCGTCCTGTCGCAGTTCGGCATATATTAGTATGTCATTTTCGATCATACACAGTCAGGATGGGAGAGTAGGGATACTAGGAATGGGGACAGGGTCGGCTTCGACGACGTACCTCGTCGTATTGAGAGAAACGACCCTTGCTCATGATCGTGACTGTGGATGCGATAGTGGTGGTTGGGGACAAAGAAAGGACTCTTTGCTGTGGTCTTATCACTGACACACTGCAATTTCTCTGCTTACATAATCATTTAACCGGATCTTCCCTGGAGTACTCAAATGAGTCGCACTGCAAAGCGCTGCTTGGGCGTAGTAGCAGCATCATGGTCATCACACGACGAAGAAGTTTGTTTCATTAGCTCTCATTCACAATACGATTCATCCGCCGCTTTTCAAATTGAATTCCCCCCTGTCCTTATCATCCCATCTAGGATCTAGATTCGTCCGGTCATAGCCACAAAACGTGTACAAAGGAAGAACCGCTACTGGTTCAAAGTTGACCCGAAAGAAATGGAAAAAACACTAGTACATCAAATTCCCGACAGCGGATGGGGAGCCGTCGTTGTTGTAAAGGCAAGATCCCGTTCCAACAAAGGACACTGCAGAGGGGTCATTCGTCTGCAACAAAGACGGAGAAGTGGCCACGAATGGAAAGTAAAGTTGCACGTAAGACGCGCTATCCAGGAAGGCAAAGGCTTGCTTGAAGAACGTGACCCTTTTGGAGATAGCGTCAGAACGGACTGATCCGATGCGAATCAGACTCGACTTACTGGTCGGCTTGACCACCAGGGGGGTTCGTGAGAGCGAACTCGGTAATCACCAATTGATAGTTCTTGTGGCACCACGTGAACGTCTTGCACACAGAAACGAACCAGTGCTGGGACTTACAGGAAATTGAGCATGCGCTGACTCGACGAAACTCTGGAACTCTGCGAACGAGGTCCTAGGGATTTACAATTAGGCAAGAAACAGGCAGGAATCACCCTGTCACCTACCCATACCAATGCTAATAGGAATGGAACCCAGTTGAGCGAACCGCTGTCGAAGAGAAAAACAGAATTCGACCTACCGCATTAATGTAGTCAAAGTAGCATTGGCCAGCACAGGCGGCGATCATCTCAGAGAGCCAACTCAGGCCCTGACCAGATGCCGTGCTCGACGTAACGGCGGGAAGAGCCTTCTTGATGGTCTGTATCGTTCCTGTCAGAGAATATATGGGCCGATCCAACTACATGTTTCCTACCAGAGGGTTTATGTATTGGATGTACCAAGAAGCGGCTTGGCTAGGAGTAATCCCATTGACGTCCGGCTCGTTCAAGCTGAACACGGCTACACGTGATGAAATCCGGTGAGACAACGCTGGACGACGAAAATTGATGTAGGGACATACTTGCCCACCCTTGGGCTTGCCAGCGAGAATAGAGATCGGCGATGGGACTCGAAGTGCAGTCGAGACAGCGTTGCATGCCAATGAAGCCTAGGCCGCCATTACCATTGGTCGAGGGCGGCGCGTAGGTTTCATAATCATAACTAAGGGGTTATGTCGAATAAGAAATCGAGCTACTGAAAATAAAACAAACAGCATACATGGCGACTACTTCACCATCGCCATTGTTGAATACTCCAGGGTCACTGTGATAATCAGTCAGAACAATGTATACATAGCGCAAGAAGTAGTCGCACAGAGGGGAATTGTCTGGTGAAACAAAGGTCAATCGCGGGCAGAAGAGACATCCATTGCACTCTTACAGTAAGGCCAGCAGAGACCCCTCTTGCCTGCCTGAGCTGCAGCGGCAAATACTGTGAGGAAGACAAAGGCAGATGACAACATAACGCGGGGCGAAGAGCTGGTGCTGCACGAGGAATTACCCGGACCGTATTTATGGTGTGGATCCGTTATCCAGTCTGGAATCCGATAGGACCGCAGCCGGTGCGAGGGGCCCTGGTCATATGGGCCATATGTCGGTCATCAGATGGACTACTAGGCCCGGCTCTGTGAGAAACATAATCGGTTACCATTGCGGCACGATCTAGACATACGTGGTGATGCACAGTGACGGACATTGACCTTGGATGGAACCGGTGGCGATGGACACGGATCCCTTGCGGAAGTGTTACCTGAATAGTAACCGTGACGGATACATACCAGTCGCGAAAGGTAGCTGTTCTCTTGTTATTCGACCGGCATTCCTATTGCTTGCCGGGTTACCATATGTTCGGTTCTGGGTTTGGACCGGCCCAAGTGTCCATGTGGTAGTAGGCAGCAGTAAAAATGACACTAGTCAAGAACCGCAGTAAATGACAACCGATTAAACTTCCAACGGCACTCAGGAAACTCACTGGCATCAGGAGGACTCGAAGATGGCATATTCACTTCGAATCTCGAGCAAGTTTAATGTGCTCCTGAATACGGGCAGGACAGAATGCAGTAATCTAAATGTCAAGACAGTCACATGTCCATATCCGCAGGAATGCAATCACCACATGTGTCTTTGTTCAGACAGGAGGATTAAATACTAACGAGTAATGGAAACGGATACTAACTTGCTGGCAATGTCGAGCACCTTCGACAAACAAGGCGCCTACAATCTTTGGTTGGTATTCAGATAGAAGCATGAGGAAACAACACACCTTTGCTAGGGATCAGGGATAGATCGGAGGGCCTTTGATAGTCATTGCTGTCACAGTGGGTGAGGACATGGTTGATGCATCACAGCATCGATGGTTCAGCGCTTCAGCTGCGAGCGACGTTCAATGGACACGCGTCTTCACTGGTACTGTGGCTGGACCTTGTATAAAATCGTGGACACCCAGCGTACATTGAAGGAACCCTTGCATTTCAGCGTACTCCTGCACTGTTTCACCCTTCATGGAGTATGGAATCATTCTCCTAGCTTGAAGCAAGGGAGAACGACGCGATGATATAATCAAGACCAACGGGAATTGTGACGTATAGCATAAGTTCCAAGTATCGCCGTAAGTCCTGAAGATGGCGTCACCAGTCAGGTTTGAACCTGATGCCAGTACTGAGTGCGCGAACTAGATGGCAAAGGCGGCGAACAACAATTTTCCTGCTGGGCTCATGTTGCCGAGTCGCGGCTGGCTCGGGCGAAGGGCAAGTTACACGTGGGATAGTACTCTTGGACAGTGACAGTCAGGTTTCAAATTTCAAGTACGAGCCAATTCCAAGATTAGCCGTTAGTTTTCAAGAATGTCGAACAGCACTTTCTACTTACAATATCATATCCAGAGAGGTGACTTAAGCTCCATCCACTGGGTCATGTCAGCTTTCTGACAAGAAAGAAATGGGACGGGGTATCAATTGATCACTTGAATAAATACATTAAGCGAACAGTATATACTTGATAGTTCGTACAACCTTCCGGGATTAATAGCCTGAGGACGGCGAGAGCACCAGCTCGCCGACAGCGGATGGGCTGCCATCGTCATTGTAGAGGCAATTTCCGACCCAGTCAGCAGAGGTGCCATGCGCCTCGGCCAGGGCAGGAGAGGTGGCCACGTATATGCAGTGAAGTTCCACATAATCTGCGTTGTCGAGGAACGACAAGGCCTGCTTGAGGAACGCGAGCCTGTGAAATTTTGTTTCAGAACAACCTAAATACGAATCGAAGTCGACTTACTGGTCGTCCTGAGTAGCGGGGGGCTGGAGAGCGTACTCGGAAATGACCAATCTGTAGTTCTTGTAGCAGGCACATCAAGATCTTGCACGTACAAATAACTATCAAAGCTTACAGGGAACCGAGCATGCGCGCCCTCGATGAAACTCTTGAACTGTTCAAACGACACTCTGGACATACATAATTGAGGGTAAAGATAGGCAAGAAATTAGCCTGTCACTTACCCGTACCAGTGCTGACGGGAATGAGACCCAGTTCAGTGAGCGCCAACAAGAAATGATATTCGACCTACCGCATTGACGTAGTCGAAATGGCACTGGCCAGCACAGGCGGTGATCATATCAGAGACCCAATCCAAGCCTTGACCAGGCGCTACGCTCGAACTAACGGCAGGAAGGGCCTTCGCAACCGGCTGTTTGTTCCCATTAGAAGACATCCTAATTTAATTACGGGATTCCTACTAGAGGGTTGATGTGTTCGATGTACCATGCAGCGGCTTGGCCAGGAGTGATGCCATTGAGATCCGGTTCGTTCAGGGAGAACACGGCTACACGAGATCAAGGCTTGTGAAAAAAAGTGCCAATGAGCTGGCGAAGAGACGTACTGTGCCACCCTTGCTCCTTCACGCGAGCGGGGAGCCAGACGATGGGACTCGAGTCGCAGTCAAGGCAGCGTTGCATGCCAATGAAGTCGAGGCCGCCAGTATCGTTGGCCGAGGGTGGTCTGTACGTTTCCCAATCATAACTGGGGGATGAGAGTTGAATAAGCAATTGTGCTACGAGAATAAAATAGCGTACATAGCGACCACTTCGCCGTTACCGTTGTTGAATACTGCAGGGTTACTGTGATAACCAGTCAGAACGGACAGACACGTAACCCAAGAAATAATCGCACAGCGGGGCATTGTCTGGTGAAGAAAAAGGTCAATCACGAGCGGGAGATATGTCTATTGCATGCTTACACCAGGGCCAGGCGAGACACCTCTTGCCTCCGGCAGCGGCAGCGGCAACAAGTGAGAGTAAGACAAAGGCAGAAGAAACCATAATGGAGGACGAAGAGCTAATGGTGTACGAGGTGCAACCTGGAGGGTATTTATGCTGGGGACGAGCCTTTGGTCATGTGTACTCTATGTCGGTCACGTCAGACAGACTGTTAGGAATGGCCCTTGAGAAACATACCCCGTCGTTATTGCGGCGCGATCTCAACATACGTCGTGACGTACATTGACAGACATCGACCTTGGATAGAACCGGTGGTGATGGTTACGGAACCCTTGGTATGGAGGGGCTACCTGAAGTAGCCAAGGCAACTACGGAAGCTTAGCACCTCGAAGGAGATAACTGTGTTCCGTTGTTTGTCTGGCATAACGGTGCTTCTTGTTGAGTTACCGAATCTGGACCAACTTGACTACATGGGCAGAAGTCAGGAACCGAAAACCATACCTTGCACTTGAGAGTCGAAGACCGTCGACATACTCACCGTTGTTTGAGTTCGGGTGTCTTGTACGTCGTTTGCGGTTCCTACCGTCCTGTATCATCATGACATCCCGCATATCATGCCAGTGGACAGTACGATTCGTCGCCAATGCCGACGAAGATACACGTCGACACTCGGGTAGGACGCACGGCGTAGGTGGTCGTCAAAGTACGACCTTGTCGGAGGTTTGACATGACAAGAAATAGCTGCCAAATTTGGGTGATGGTTACCGTGACCATTGTGACTCTACGACTCTTAGAAGACTCGCACAAACTTCCGCTCTTTCTTATATATTACAAGCAGCACTGAGTAATCGAGCCTGCATAGTCATCACAGGAGCTTGAAGCACCCCCAACAAGTTGATACATACGGTACATCGTTGGACAGCCGTCAATAGTCGTATAGTACCGACGCCAATGGTACCCGGGGCCCGTACCCCTGGAGGCCTGGACTACTCGAATTCACATAGTGTCAAATGATCACTGCCACGACTTGAAGTTCAACTTCCCCCCGTTTCAAACCAACTTTTCCGAACTGTTTCGTCAAGTACTATGACTTGGTTGAGGGTCAAGTTGGCGCAATTCAGCCATGACCTATGATATATATTCTCTAGTATCACTTCTGACCAGTCACACTTCAGAATTCTTCACTTGGATGGACACACGAGTGCTTTAACAAAGGTGTCTTTACACGCTCATGTCCTGTTAAGACTCGAGAAGTACCCCTGGGGCCTGCAGGGTTTCATGTCTGCGCGAATGTCGGAGCGTGTCACGAACAAAACCCGGGCCTGGTTCTCTATGCCAGCATTGAGTCCTCGTTTCCAGGAAGCACCGAAACGAGTACATTTGACGATAATACGGACGTACTTCACTGTCATACTTGCCTGTCCGATCCGAGTCAACGATGTAGTGAAAACCTTGGAGACTGCTCGTTCGACCCTTTTGCTTTTGTGTCAAGCTTGTTGGGTTTCGTAAATTATATATATTTTCTCTGGGTTTTGGTACAACAGGAGCTATAGAATGACACGCGGACGACAGATGGCAGCACACAGTAAACAAACCACACCACTCTAAAGCTGAGCTCGTGTCACATGCGAACTTGTCCCGCCAGTGCTCGTTCCCCGGAGAAATCCAATCCTGGCGACGAACGGTGCAAGGGCCGCCGTGTGTTGGCTATACGTCGCCAGAGGTCCCCTTTGTTTGACATAGAGGACGGATTGGATTTTCCGAGGTTCGAGTCCAAAGGCAGAGGTGGATCACCAAGGGCAAGATTCGCATGCACGAGACCGAGATCCGAACTTGGAAGACGAACACACTGCTGCAGCACTCCGGGAAGAGGGATTGGGGTCAACGGACGCAATTGAGGTTTCCGGCCACATCGAAATGGGCGTGAAACGACAAGAGACGCCCGGGGAGAGGATGAGAAAGGGTAGGAAATGGGCCGAGCAGTGCCAAGTTCGGATCAGGGTGAGCTAGTTTGGAGTGTCGTCT
Organism: Boletus subcaerulescens; assembly: GCA_038090555.1. Taxonomy (NCBI): domain Eukaryota; kingdom Fungi; phylum Basidiomycota; class Agaricomycetes; order Boletales; family Boletaceae; genus Boletus; species Boletus subcaerulescens. The sequence goes on along the minus strand of JBBPNA010000126.1, from coordinate 39,533 downwards.
GTTTGAACGGGTACGCAAATGTCGTCGAAGGAATGTTGAATCCACACGTGTCGTCCGATAGCTTCGTCGTGAATTTTCTGACCGAGACAATACCGAGACCACTATAAGGGAGGAATGAGAAGAGCGTCTAGAATGGACCGGGAGGTACATACGAAACACAAACATGCAACACAACCTGGCACGAAACTAGGCGGACTCGTTGAGTATGGTCAGCACAGAGGAGAAGGACGAGACTCTACCAAATACAAATCACAAGACAACCAAGAACATAACTTGGGCGATCGTTTGGGATCAGACCCCAAGAAGCCTGGATGGGGAAGGTCACACTTGTGTCGCAGAGTCAATATCAGGACGTACAATACCAAGAAAACCGAAAGCAAAATCGGGCGATCGTTTGAGATCAGACCCCGAGAAACCTGGATGGGGAAGGTTAAGCTTATGTCGCATCAATATCAGGGTGTACAATACCAAGAAAGCCGAGACCAAACTGAAAGGAAAGGAATACTGCTGGCAATCAATGACATATCAGAACGGTTGGGGAAGAAAATACCTACCCGGAGCCGTGCAAAGGAATGACGATAGTTGGAATCGGCTGTGGAAACCAATACTCAGAGTTGTGAAAAAAGTCAGTCGAATATGGGGCGCACCATGACTGCCGAGGATGGAGGATGGGTAAACGAATGACAATAGTTGGAGGGTGGAAAGGGAGGGGTTTGATGACGAAATAGCAACCTCAGAGGCGAGGTAAGGTCGCCAGCGGACCATACAACAGCAAACGGCTGTCCGTGCGAGAGCGGATGTATGCCTTGATTGGTAACGAAGGAGGTGAGTCCAAGAACGTGGGCGACATAACCATCACTTCCTCGTTGAACCTGTCCATGACTGGTGAAGGCATGAGATGCTTGTGATCGTTGGGAGAGCTGGCCAGAGACGTGGCGGGCTTCGAAGGCGGTGTCATAGGATAGATCGACCCCTCGTCAGACGCTTCGCTGTTGGTTTCCGGAGTGAAAGTCGACTCGAGCGAGCTTCGCCTCGCATTGCGGAGAAACCAGGGAGGTGCAGGGTATGGAACGTTTGCCCCTTCCTCGTCGTCATCGTTGGAGTACACGGAGTCGCTGTCCTCAGAGAGTGATCGAGGAGTGCAATCCAGGTCAGGATCACGAAGCTCCAGAAGGAGTTTACGCATCAAGTCCACACCCGAATGAGGCGCTTCGGGTATGTTGACATCATTGGAACCGTCTACCAAAGCTTCGTGGGTGTCGTGAACACCGTTATCGTAGTTCGCAATCGTCAACTCCTCGTCCGCGGGGTCGAGCCCCTGCAAGGATCCGCAGGGCAAGGTCAAGTCCGTCTCTACGAAGCTTGAGAGGCCGAGCAAGCCGGCTCGGCGAGGGATCGTAGGTACCAAGGGGTACCCCTCTTCCGAAATCGTGTCCTTGAGACTCTGGGCGAAGTGAGTCATGTCGACCACACCGTGTCGTCGAGCACAAGCACCGGAAGACGATCTTGGTGGGGTCACCACAATACCGTCGTAAGGTGAACAGGAGAACTGCGATTCGGAATCGGTTGTCGAAATCCCATCGTAAGGCGAACAGCCAAGGTCCGGCTCGGAATCTACTGTCGAGATCCCATCATAAGGTGAGCAGGCAAAGTCCGGCTCGGAATCGGATGTCAAAATCCCGTCGTAAGGTGAACCAGGGAAATCCAGTTCGGAATTAGAAGGCGATGTCTCAGACGAATCATCTTCCAGTTCGCCCAGGACGGAGAGGAACGCGCCCTGGCGAACAGTCGTGCCGATGATCTCGCTGCTGAAACTGACACTCGTCGGCGAGCTCGTGTCGTACGGCGGGACCTCTTTGACTCCGTGCCTTCCAACCCGGCCTGGTTTCTCACCAACACGCTTGCCATCGTCGTTCCCGTCCGAGTCGTCGTCGTCGTCGTCCATGTCCAAAAACGAGTTCACTCCAGGCGGATTCAGGTCAGGCATTGGATTCTCGTTTCCTTCGTCTTCCACATAGATTGTCGGAGTGGAAGGCGTCCCAGGATGACATTCGACGAGCTGGCATAACCGTTAGAAAAATACAAACGACGATAGATCGAGTATGCTCACATTCCAGAATGCGGGATGGAAGAACCTCGCGTAGACCATACTCACGTGGTGCTGAGGCTTGTGTTACATCAAAACAAAGGCAGACGCAATTGGAGAACCCACCTCAAATCCAACCTCGACGTCAACAGGCCAGTCCGTAGCTGCCGCCGTTGGGGTCGTAGGAGAACCGCGGTGGCGGATAGACGACAGTAAACCGGTCAAAGAGACCCAGGTATTGCCCGTCCGGGTATGGTTGACTGTTCCTCGTCCATGGTAGAAGTAGCTAGCAACCGAGACGAGGGCGACGACAGCGACCAAGACGCCGCCCGTCCGGAGATGTTGGGACATCATTGAAGCACCCTGACCAGCGGAGTCCGGGTCAAGCATGACGGAAGGAGCAGGAGTGGAAAACGCGAAAGCAGTAGCGACAGATGAGATCGGAGACATGATTGTTCAATGGTAACCGAGCTGGGGGACAGTCGACGATGGGAGAATCGTTTATATACCTTTGGCATGTCAGCCTTGGTTTAGATTGGGCTGACATGGAGGGAAGGACGTTGCCAGCCTTCACGAGAAGAAAATTGGAACCAGGACCGACATTCTGTATTTGGGGTGCGGCTGGGGGTAAGGCATGGTCAGAATGACGAGGGAAAGAGACGGCTGACACCAAGCTTTCAGGACGGACGTTGATTGATTTGATGTGGACGACCCAGCACAAACCTCGGACTAGACGACCTGGATGTTTCAACTTGATGCCGAACGCGAAGTGCTTGTTGTGTCGTGCAATACTTCACGTTGACATTCGCGATACATACAGCTGGTCAGTGGAACATTCATACAGCCCTGACACGTTAGCCGGTTGGAATTGGGCTGAGGGAACATTGTCAGCCTCTGTGATTAATGAGACTAGGACCAATGTGTTCTTCGCAGTGCGCACCCCTACCAGGATAAGACAGGGATAGCAGACGGTGATGTGGATGACCGAACACGGAACTTGACTCAGAGCCCTCCGAATCATTGACAAGGGTCCCCTCGAAGGAGATAATTAATAGTACATTTCTTCCCGAGTTACCGCATGGCCACTGGCTCGCCGATCTGAGTGTCTGAGAAGTAGTAGTACATAAAGGAAGGTAAACTCACTCACTGATGGTTGACGTTGAGATATAAGGTTAGGGTTTAACCCACTCGGGTTAGGGTTAAATATTGACCAAGACGCGTCATCCATCTTGTCTGTGGACATCGACGAAGCCGTCAAAATGCCTCTCGAAGCGACGATGATCATCATCGACAACTCCGAGTACATGCGGAATGGCGACTACACGCCGTCAAGATTCGATGCCCAGTCCGACGCGGTCACCACCATCTTTCAAACAAAGATCGATTCCAACCCAGAAAACACGGTTGGCCTCATGACCATGGCTCACAAAGGGTGAGCAAAATATTCACGTCTCATCTTATGTGGCGTACGTATACCGTTCCTGTCCAGCCCAGAGGTGCTCGTCACGCATTCCAAAGACCTTGGTCAGATCCTCAAAGCAATCCATACTGCCACTTCCAAGATTGGTGGGTCGATAGATATACCCACCGCTATCAACATCGCCCAACTCGCGCTGAAACATCGTGAAAATAAGAATCTCCGGCAACGTATAGTTGTTTTCGTTGGGTCGCCACTCCAAGCCGCAGGTGCGGACGAACGGGAGATGGTCAAGCTCGCCAAAAAACTGAAGAAGAATAACGTGGCGATCGACTTTGTCTCTTTCGGAGATGGTATCGAGGAGGGCGAATCTAGCGTGCTCAAATCGTTCGTTGACAATGCTTCCAGCGGCGATAATTCGTGAGTGCCCTCTACTCTGGTCAGACCAATTTGTCTTTGACACGACACCCGGGATAGACATCTGGTGTCTGTCCCTCCAGGCCCACATCTACTCTCAGACTTCGTCTCGTCCTCAGCCATTTTATCGGAGGACCGTGGAATACCACCGGGTGCCATGGCGGATGAAGCCGGTCCATCCGGTTCTGGTGGCACAAACAACTTCGAGTTCGGTGTTGATCCTAGTCTCGATCCAGAACTTGCAATGGTTCGGTTATTGAGCTACAGATACACGGATCCAATCTGATCATGTTCGTAGGCATTACGGATGTCAATGGAGGAAGAGCAAGCACGACAAGCTGCCGAAGAACAAGCGCAGCAGGCGGCGAATCCTACTGTCTCAACCGAACGCGCCGATGATGGCGCAGAAATTGACGCAGACGACGATGTTATGCTACGACAAGCGATTGCCATGTCACGAGGTCGAGACGATGACATGGGCATGGGAGATGAGCAAGGCGAAGATGATGAGATGGATGAGGAAGAGGCCATCGCTCGAGCTATCGAGATGAGTATGAAGCAAGATCAAGGTGAACAAAAGAAACAGTAGCATGTCTTTGTTCATTCCTCCAATGTTGGCGATTCCTGTGACCATTGTACATTCAATAGTATATATTCTTCTTTGCCCCCCGGACTTGCAAGCTTGAACATTGGCGTTGGCAAGCTGATTTCGCCACCCAGATCCTTGATCCTCCCAAACGCACCGACAGATTAAAGAAAAGCATCTGGATCAAGAGACTGGTCACGACCCCTGGACTCGCGGTGATAGTGGGTCCCCCTGGGTCGTATGACATTGTCTCCGGTCCGGTTTCTTTTGTATCGATGTTCGGGTCCGAGTGTCTTGTCGCATATGTATCGTCTCTGTTCCGTTCTTTACCCCGGCCGACCTCTATTCCCAAGGTAATTTGGTGTCACGTATGTAGTTGATCTTTCTAGATCCCAAGTGGCGACGAAACCTGGCAATGCTACATTTTTGCGATTCCATTCACGAGTGAGAAAGCTACAGGTATCTGCTGTATACAATCATGCTACATACACCACCTCTGCTTGTGTTGTAGCGCCGACCGTTGACCAAACTCGATAACGCAACGTTTCAAGTGAGAAATCATTATTAGACGAGTAAATCTGTTGATCACACTCCCTCAGGTTGAAGAAAATCCGGGAAGCAAGGACACTGTGGATTGCCACCTGGGCGCTGTTACAAAACGACACGAAGGTGAGACACCGCAGACGTCGTGGGACATGGAAAAGGTACGTACGTATCCAACGCGGGTATATATGCGATCTATAAGAAAAAACATATACAACTCCGCACATAGGCAGGGTTTGCGCATACTCACCGGCGCAGCAGCCATCACGGTCATGTTACCTCCGGACAACACTAGTGAACAAGTTCCAATCAAAGTCTGTTTGAATGGCAGTAACAGGAACACTCACCAATGATCCACCACATATACATGATCCCGTCCCAATATAGTGTATTCAACGTCCTACTCCGGAGGGCACGGTATGTCCGAAACTTTCTCCAGGAACTCATGCTTTGAAGGACTGAAAGAAAATGAAGTCTAATGCGAAAGAGAGCCATGAGAAGAACGCACTGATCTCGTACGCTACCAAGAAAGCATATTGAAATGCGGCATTCCTCGACGACCGATAAGCACACATGGATGGGTAGAATTCTGTGCCGCTAGCCTTTAGCGATTTATCATGTGATCTGGTTGGACTGACGATAGGATGAGGTAGAATCCCCAGGTAGAACGATTTTGAATTTCAGCGATGTCACCTCAGCACCTGCAATGAACGCCTAGGTGCGTGCAAGAAATCAGTCACTAGATCCCAATGATGCAAAAATCAAATGGCTGACCACTGCCAAAAACAGGAGTAAAAACAGTATCCTCTTGCTGCGACCCCATAAAGCATACGTGCGTAGGATCAAGATCCCCTCTGCGAAGATTACACTAGCACAGTACACAGCTAAGGAAGCATGTCAGCAAGTACTGTATGTTGAATGGATCGAAATATCACCAGACCATCTAACGCGAGAATAAAACCTCCGCACTGCAAATGGGGCTCGAGTTGGTCCGCCGACGAGCCTACTGGAAACACGCACTCTATCATTGACCAGAGCATCTGAGCGATGGCATCTTTATCAGAGACATAGTGGGGATAAGAAAGTGGAACGGACCATAACAAGTGAGTGAAGAAGATATGAACGGGAGGTATCTTGATAATGTAAACACGATGCGTGACACCTCCCACTTTGTACCCCATACATATTCAACCTGAACACGCCATTGAGAGTCATATGATAGCCAAATGGAAATAAAGAACCTCTGAAGAAAATGTCAAGCAGTAGTCGAATGCCTGGATAGGGTGAGTATTGCATCCGACTGGGGATCTGACAGCATTGCACATACGAAAACAGCCACTGCAGCAACTATAGAAAAAGGCAAATAATAAGCGCGGTCAGACCCAGGGTGAAAACCAGCGTACCGTTGAGGAACTGTGACGAGTAAATGGTCATTAGTTACCTTGATTGGCCAAGCGTGAAGGTGCGCACCTTGGAAAACTGGAGACGAGAAAGGTTGTCCTCGGATGCGTACTCGACGGGCATCGTTCGGGCGCGGCGAGCATGGGGGAGCTCCGGTGGGCGCTGAGCGCGGAGGACGAATACTACATATGAGTCTTGTCAACATAATTAGGCGAGGTCAGTTCCTGGGCGCCGAGCGCCAAAGTAAAGCCGTGTAATCGCCGCTGCTACTTGCAAGGAGCTGCTACATTTGTTAGAGAACAGCTGACGACGGACAGCGACTACATAGTATTAGGCCGAGCCGAGCCGAGCCGAGCCATGGCAACACCAGGCCGCCGCCCCGGCCCGACCGAGACACCAGGCATCATGCAAAAGCATTGAGTGGACCCACTGACTGAGTGACTGATGGCCCACTGTGAGGGATACAATATGCATTATTAGCATACCTACTGTATGGGACTACCAAGTAGTACCATGACAGGAACTGGCACCAGTCGGGAGGAAAGCACAGCCACACCTTCCATCGTTAACAAGTCCCTTTGTCAACGTCGCTCCCATCGCCCCAATGGTGTCCGCACATACCGCATCCCAGGAAGAACTCAAAGTCGCCAAGGTGCCAGTCGCATGGAGGGACCAATGCTCCGCGTATGCCTCTCTTTTTTTCCGTGTGGTCAACTGACCACTGACCACGGGCGGACGACCAGGTTGTTGATTCCATTGAACGTGTGCCGGAGAAAGAACTTTTATCTTCCTTGGGAGTGCGAGAACGAGAGACACGGGTATGAAAAGTGCGTAAAGTTTTTTATATTCTTTTCTTCTACAGGCATTGACTATGCTGCGGTAGGTGCCAATATGACGAGTAAGTGAACAGTGTTTCCAGAGACCAGTCATCATTTGACGCTCGTGAAGCATGATGCGTCGAATGAGGAAGATGTCAAAGCTAAAAGCCCAGCAAGCGGAAGAACTCGTGGAATAGAATCGTGGTCGCATACCCGACAGCCTGTATAGACTTGCCTCCGGTGCTACTACAAATCCAATCCAGCGATGCGTTTCGTGAGCGGTGAACTGTGTAATGCGATTACATGTCTGGTAAGTAGGTCCTAATAAGTACTCGTGGTAGGGTGGAGTCCAGTGTGAATCAGACTCTTCGGCCTGTCTCCTTCTCCCACTCTCCAATCTCCTTCTTGACCCTCTCAGTTACGTCCTCGGGCGTGCTGTTCTGCCCGAAAGCCTCGACGAATTGGCCGTTTGGATCCATGAGGTAGATATATATCGAATGATCTACGAGGTAGTCACCCTTGGGGTCTGCGTTTGGCGGAGTGGAGAAATACACCCGGTATGCTTTGCAGACGGATTTGGTGGAGGAATAATCGCCTGCAAGCCCGACGAACCGGGGGTGGAAGTCTTTGAGATACTTTTCCATTTGGGCAAAGCTGTCACGCGCGGGGTCGACAGAGATAAAGACCGGTTGGAAAATCTGACCATATTCCGACTCTATGGCCAAATCTGATGAGCACGCTCAGCGTATCGCAAGGACGTGACAACGAACCCAAGGACTTGAGGAACACTCCGACCTTGTCGAGTTCGGCAGGGCAAATATCAGGGCAATTGGTGAATCCAAAGTAGACGAAATTCCACTTCCCCAGAAGGTCCTGGTCTGAAAAGGGTTTGCCGTCGTGCGTCGTGAGCGTGAACGGACCACCAACTTGGGGTCGTCCCACTGAACGCGACTCGAGTTCCTTCTCTATAACATGATACATCAAGTCCGATGGCGCTATGCTGGGTGTGCATATAAGACAGACCTTTTTTCTCCTGCAGCTTCCGCTTTTCATACTGGAAGTAATAAAACAGGCCGACTCCAGTAGCTACGAACAACGCTGCGGCAGCTGGCGTAAATACCTGCAAGACCCGTTTTCGTTAGCTCGTTGCAGAAAGATGAAGATAATTACGCACCCCAATAGCGGACCTGTCCCGAGCCCCTGCTGAGGTCGTCTGGCGAACCTGGGCGTATCCCCTACATGCTTGAATAGGAAGACTGGTTGGTGCTCTCGCAGACAGCAGTGAAGTCGTCCGAGTTGCCCATATGCGTGGCCGTGTTCGCGTGATAGATATGAGTTTGGACATTCGGGTCCGGGAACAAGCCTGACAGCGTCTCGTGACGATACATATATCACCGTCAGGCTTTTCTGTCTGCAGTTGCACGTTTTCATTTGTCCATTGCCCTTGTTCTGCTGAATTTCCAGACCCGGTCTTACTGTGGGCACCCAGGCGGGCGAGCTCCAATGTAACGCTGGTCCAACACAGGAACGATGACGATTCAAACTCGCTCGGCGCTCAGCGGCACTTCCAACGACCAAAAGGTACGCAACCGTGGATCATAAACTCTAGGATGAAATGGATCCTAGTACTCCAGGTGATCCATCAAGCCAACGTACATATGCCATAGCAGGGGAGACACTCCAACCTGGACAGTGGCTGGCCTTGGCCGGCCTCCATCATCGCAAGCCAATATCGGTCATGTGGCATTGGTACGCCCTCCCTTGGACCGGGTTGATGTCGCACGTCGCCCAGTTTGGCACGGAGCCATGGGGCTAGGCATATAACCAAGGTGAATGTATGCGTAGCTCCTCTTTCGAAGTTGATCCTCTTTGACCATGCGACCACAGCTTGCTATTCTGTTTTTGACAACCCTTTTGCTTTTCTTCTGCGTAGATGCCAGTCAGGTAGCGCAGGCAGAGAACCGGCTCGAAGTGTATCTTGACTATGACGCGTGTTAGCCTCTCTGCTTGCGTATACTTGTATGAGTGCAACTGACCGCTGAACGCAGGGGATGACGTGTGGACAGAAATCGTGTGTGCGTACACTACGATACCTTTGACGGTTCAAGCTGTTCTGACATTCACATCTAGCATTGCTCAATCCCGCCAACATCGCTGAGAAGATCCAAAGTCCGTTTGTTTCTCTCTGAAAGCGTGCCCTGACTCCCAGGTGTACTGATCAAGAACTTGGTATTACACAGAGGCGTTATTCGTCTCAAATCTCCTTGACATGCCCTCGATGGCGAACGCAGACAGTATTCAAGCATCGCCAAATTCCCTTGATCTCGCACCTGAATTCCTTCAACGAAGTCTCGAAACACTCTTTTCCGAGGAAACTGGCACACTGGGTCGGTTCTTTGAGACCGTGATCAACGGCACCGAAGTCTTGAGGGTAGCGTTGCATGACTTATTCGAGTTGGCGTCTGCAGACAGCGTTCTCTCGAGCGATGCTCCGCTGGCTCCCGTGTTAGACACGGTCGCAACGTTTGTTGCAATTGTGCGTGACGACTTTCGAGCAAGGTTCCCACTCCCTGCGATGGCCCCGGGCCACGCAAAGCGAGAAAAGCATGTGTCTGACGCCCTCGAGTATCTCCAACAGCTTGCCATTCACCCCGCGAAGAACCATGGAGAGGTGATTGAGCGCCATCTGGCTCGTGCCAAACCCCTCCTTCATAACGTGGGAGTTTTGATCGGTGAGAGCGACCCATGACATTGGGCTTGGCGTTCTAATTCGGTGCAATTTGTAGGCGATGTGGCTGAACTTTACCCCGAGGCTATCGAAGCCGTGCTGAGCGTCGGTGCCGCGCTGTGGCCAAAAGCAGTGCTTGTACGGTCCTTGGTGATCTTGTACTGTTTCGGGCCATATGTACTTGGGAAAGGTGAGCCCATTCGGTTAGCTAAACATAGGGTTCGTGTTCATTCAGCCCCAATGTCGTCACAGATGTCATCAGTGGATGGCTATTCAAGCAAGTTTCCGAGACCTCGAGAATCTGGCAGATGCAAGTTGTGTTGAGAAGTTAGCTTAGGCAGCCCAAAACAGACATTGTATTGTAATCCATATGCGTGGGCACTTGGTCCCTCTGTTTGTGGCAGATTAGCTTAGAGAACGTCGTGTGTAAAATAGAAGAAATTACGAATAGTGACTGCTTGTTCATCGTCGTCTCCTTCTGCGTGCATTGGAAATACGCATTGAAAGTCACCTATTCCTATTCATTGACAGTACCTATGGGGCCCACATGTTACGGATTCAGGTTCGAAAATAGCGGGAATACGAGCGTGCTTACCGTCTCTCCCCAAAATCGCCGAGACCCGGAATGATGTATGCCTTCTCGTTGAGACCTTTATCAATCCAGCCGGTGATCTTCGGATCATGAATCATTCGTAAATGCGCAGCTCGTACGGAGAGAATAGGAATCATACCACACGTAGGGCAGGATACTTGGTACAAAACGCCACCAGGCCTTCTGGGGCTGCGATCTCAAACGACGTCAACATCACAAGTGTGCCTCACACATGGATAGGTACCAAGTTTATGAATATGATGCGTTCTTCGGGAACACCATGCTCTTTCAGAATTTCAACGGCTTTTATAGCCGATCCTCCAGTAGCTAATCTAAAGTAAGCGAGAGAGGAGTAAATTCATGACGCGAACATACCTAGCATAGGGTCTAGAAGGAGAACGTAACGCGACGCAATGTCGTCTGGAAGCTGGGGTTACAGAATGCTTGGTGAATTATAGATTGGCGGCCGGAAATAGCCCCACCTTGGAGTAGAACAATTTAGGGAGTGCAGTCTCTTCGTCCTGACCTAGCGGTATCAGGGACATTCTCAGAGGAAATCAGTAACTGATACCCTTTGAATGAGGATCTTTCCGATGCGGACGCTCCTGCATACTTCGCGCAAACCTGCCTCCATAGCCTAGCAATGACATGTTAGATAGAGAAACGGAGCGTTGTCGCACCGGAGGTGGTCTCTAGCCTACCTCTCCAGCACGTAATATGGAGACCCCACATATCTTTCCTTCAAACCCAACTCCTTCGTACTTGGATCCCTACATTATCAAAGAGAGGGATATGTATCGAGCAAGGACGTGTTTAGACCGCGATCCCCGAAACTCGACATCAAGGTAGGTTCACGTACGGTGGGTGTCTCTATCGTCTTTGGCACGACGGGTAAATGGTTCAGACCTTCTTCCACGAGCAACCGGATTATGCGATCAGAGTAAAAGAGAAAATCCCCGCGACTGGTTGTTCTGTCTCTGATGATCGTGTAGAGGGCTTCGAGCTGAGCGGTCTGGGGCAGGGTAAACACGGATGGAGGGAGAGATCCTGGCGTTGCCTGTGAAGTCGTTCCCATCGTTGTTGCCATCGAAGATGATGATAAAGACGTGTTAGTAGAAAGCTGAACGTTCGAACCTCATTAACTACTCATTTCTCCATAACGAGGTCACGTGCGTGGATCTGGACAGCAGTCTCGAGTCTCGACTTAGTCGTTTGTTTTGATTGGTTGATGTTCATGTTTGACACCGTTATGCCGTGCTATTGTCCTATTGAGACTACCTTATTTCACTCACTAATCTACCAACGTTTGTTGCACTTTAAAATGTCCAAAGACTTTTATAAAATACTATATGTAAAATACTATAAGCTGGACTCCAGCTGCTGGAGGTTGTCCACCCACGTGACCCTGTCGTGCGAACGATGGTGTATAATAACTTTGAGCTGCACCACACCTGATTCCACGGCTGTGGTCTCGAGATTCGCGCTCCTGAATATATGTACTACTGCCTGCAATCGTCCGGTCGAGTCCTCGAGCAACTTCAAGAAGCCATGCAATCCTTCACCAACCAATTTTTTTCTGCTGCCTCAAGTGCGCGGCAAGTTGCACCAGTTGTTTAACTTGAACCACGCAGCGTATCGGTCCACACCATTCCACAGCAACGTACTACCGCTTCGTGGACAACGCTTGATTTGCTGTGCAAGCATGTATGAAAAGCGCCAGGTATTTACCTCATCGCACATTTTTACTACAGCTCACTTTCCCAGTCTAGATCGCGAGGATCACACAGATCGCCTCGGACCACCAGATGGGCACAGCAGGCGTGTCGTAACACCTTTCTCCTGTACTGGTCTCACATTGGCGGCCACAAGTTCATCGAGTTAGTCACACATAGTGTGGACCGTGTGGAAATCAGTAGTAAGGGCTTATAAATGCTCCACACGTCCCTTCGCTGCATAGAATCAACGATGTCGAGGTGGACAAGGCTTGGGCTACTGTGGAAGCGAGTATGGACTTCACTACGCTCAGGCTCCACGTATGTCTCTCGGTGCATTCCTTCACACCTCCCTGTTCTAAGTAGCGATGACTGGTAGATCGGGTACTGGAGAAGAACGACCGCAACATGAACCAAGCACGTCAACGTGGACAAGGTTCGGTTTATGGCGGAAGCGAGTATGGACTTCAATGCGCTCCAGGTATGTCCCTCGTTGCATGTTTTTGCAGTCTAACCAACAGTGACCGACAGATCGAGCACCGGAGAGGAACGACCACAACCCGAACCAGGCACGCCGCCAGTGCCACATGGTACCCTGTTTGTGGGTCTCAAGAGATCACTCCGAGTTTTGCCAACTGATTTATCCTGCAGGACGGCTTACAAAACTCCGGTGCATCTAACCCTTGTCCTCAATGTGTAGGGCAGGAGCCAGAGGAAGGTGAGAAATCCGGATCCGAGGACCAGCCACAAGACGGACATTCGTCTTCGGGTTCTGCACAGGAACATGGGAAAGAGAAAAAGTCAGAACATGCGAACAGTCCACAGGACGAGTCTTCTTTTTCTGGTATTGCGCAGGAGCAAGTGGAGGGGGGAGACCCTGCACTCGGGGACCAACCACAGGATGAGGCGTCTCTGTCGGGCTCCGTTACGCACATGGACGAAGACGAAGAAATGGTCATCACGAGTGCGCAACTCATTTATCTACCCAGCCGTACGTGGGCTAACGATGAGGTAGATATTCGAGCGACAGATGTCGTCCTTGGCCTCCGACGCTTTCCCGCCCACTTTTACACCATCATTCGCCACAGTGGCCTTGAAATGGGGAACCGAAAATAAGCGTTCATCAGTCCAGGATAATGTCGAATGGAACAAGCTATTCCCAATGTTGTTCCCCCTCTGTTAACTTGGATTTGTACTTACAGAGTTCCTAGACCGTCGGATCCATCAGCAAGTGTTTGTCTCGCGGTCTACGCATCTTTCGAATGCGAGCCCATGTTGGGTACTGGTGAGCAGCTGCGAAAGTTGACAGTCACCGTGAAACAACTATTAGATTGCAGTAAAGAACACATTCGTGAGTGGAACGGCATTTTGCACAACGTCCGGGCACTCACACCTTGGCAGCGTTCATTTTCTTTCCAAACGATGGCGACATTGTATCCCCGTGTTCATCCATTGTTGTGACTGTCGAACGACGCGATGACGAGAGCAGCTATTCATTAGCGTCGAGGGTGCTCGACCCTCTTTGTGTAAGCATGCAACTTGTGTCAACACGGTCCCCGTTGACCATTTCTATAGTCAACCACAAATGCCCCAGAGGAGCTGGAAAACGCAACGAATCATGGCCACAGCGCTCTCTTGCGTTACCGGAAGCATGGGGAGAGACGAGACCTGGAGCGTTCTGTTGCAGAGTTTGAGCGGGCGCTCAATACTTGTGGATTGAACCATCCTTGTCGTGCAGCCGCTCAGTCGAACCTCGCGACAGCTGAATTTATCCTCTGTCTGGTCGACGACAGGAATACTTCCTTCGAGATCCCCATTGGCCTGTACCGCGATGCACTTGCCATCCGTCCTGTCGGTCATGCTGACCGTCAATCTACGTTGATTCAGTTGGCTGCGGTGCATTTAGCGCGATTTCAGAAACAGGGGGACGAAGTGGATGGGGCACGGGTTGAGGGATTGCTGCATGAGGCGATGGGGCTCGGCGCCACTGACAGTCACGAAAACCGAGCTGTTGCTTTCATGCTGCAACTGTATGCCGACCATAGAGTTGACCCTGGTCATGCGAGTGGCCAATCATTGGTGGACTCGCGTTCAGGCTCACGGTTAACAGACGAGGACCCATGGAGTTCAAGTGTCCAATTGTTGAAGTGTTTCGAACGATACGGCGATCTAGCCGACCTTGAGCGAGCAACCACTCTTTTACAAAAATTGGTCAGCACGGTTTCGGTTGGGGATGATCAGTACTGCGCAGGACTACGGAATCTTGGTGCGGCGTTGTTGTGGCGATTTAATCGCCTCGGGGAGCTGAGCGATCTCGAGGATGCCATTTCGACACTCAGGGATGCTATTGTCCTCACCCCTCATGGTCACCCTGACAAGCTGAGTTGTCTAAACAACCTCGGTCGCTCTTTCACCACTCGTTTCGAGCACCTCGGGGAGCTGAGCGATCTCGAGGATGCCATTTCAACTCTCAGGGATGCTATTGTCCTCACCCCTCATGGTCACCCTGACAAGCCGAGTTGTCTGAACAACCTCGGGAACTCCTTCAGAGCTCGTTTCGAGCGCCTTGGGGAGCTGAGCGATCTCGAGGATGCGATTTCGATACTCAGGGATGCTATTGTCCTCACCCCTCATGGTCACCCTGACAAGCCAAGTCGCCTGAACAACCTTGGTCTCTCCTTCATCAATCGTTTCGAGCGCCTCGGGGAGCTGAGCGATCTCGAGGATGCCATTTCAACTCTCAGGGATGCTGTTGTCCTCACCCCTCATGGTCACCCTGACAAGCCGAGTCATCTGAACAGCCTTGGGAAATCCTTCATCACTCGTTTCGAGCACCTCGGGGAGCCGAGCGATCTCGAGGACGCAATTTCCCTATATTCACATTCTGCTTCTCTTCCCATAGGCCACATTAGTGTTCGATTTCGTGCATCGCAGAATTGGATATCATATGCTCGTCTTATAAACCATCGTTCTCTCCTCCATGCATATTCAATTGCCGTTAACCTCCTTCCCCAAGTCGCATGGATTGGCCTTTCCCTTACACACCGTTACGCAGAACTCAAGCGAGGCGCCGATGTTGTGCGTGAGGCAGCCGCTGCGGCTTTGGACTTGGGATTCCCAGAACTTGCTGTAGAGTGGCTTGAGCAAGGACGCTCTATCGTTTGGGGGGAACTCCTTCAGCTTCGTGGCTCTTATGACCAGTTGTCATCTGCTCACCCAGATCATGCTCGTAGACTTCGCGACCTGTCTGCCGCATTAGATCATGCCGGTGCCACTCGCGAACAATCTTTGTCCACCTTCTCGGAATCGACTGATGATGCAATCCATCGTGCAACACAAACGTTGCAGCAGGAAGCTGATAGACACCGTACGCTCGCAATCGAGCGAGATAAACTACTTCAAGAGATTCGACGCCTTCCTGGTTTCGAGCGGTTCCTCCTGCAGAAAGATTTTTCTCAGCTCCGTGGTTCCGCATACTCCGGACCGGTTGTTATCCTCAACGCTGCGGAACGTCGATGTGATGCATTGATCGTTCTTGCCGACGTGGATCATGTAATTCACGTCCCACTTCCTCATTTCACTCTCAAGCGAGTCGCTGATCATCAAATCCTGCTGAAGACTTTCCTTCGTCAGGCTCACGCTATACGCTCTGACGAAAGGTATGGGCAAACTGTACCATGGGACCGCGGCAGCTGGGAAACCTTGGCACCCTTGTGGAACGGCATCGTCAAACCAGTTCTAGATGTATTGGCTTTCTCAGTGCGTGATCTCACGTTACCTCGATTCACAGTTGATTCGCTCATCGGGGTCTCTAAACAGTCCCCTGGTGACATATCACGCATTTTTTGGTGTCCGACTGGACCCTTCGTGTTTTTGCCTATCCATGCAGCCGGTTTCTATGATTCCCAGTATTCATTACCCGGGCACAAAGTGTTCGACTTTGTCGTCTCCTCATACGTCCCTACTCTTAGCATGCTCGCGCGGTCACCTAACCTCCATGCGGTACCTAACAATGATCTCCGCCTGCTTGCTGTTCGTCAGCCACCCTCAGATGGCCTTGGCCAGCTTCCAGGTGTGGCCCCCGAGATAGCATGTATCAAGGAGGTGATCAAGGACTCACCTTCAGCCCACACCACAATCCTGGAGTCCTCTCTGGGAACGGTCGAAGAAGTACTCGGTCTGATGAAGGAGGCAAACTGGGTCCATTTTGCCTGTCACGGAATCCAAGACGGCGTGGATAGTGGACTTTGTCTTGCTGATAAACGCCGCTTGAAAGTGCGTGACATGCTCTCGCTGTCACGTCCTCATGGCGGGCTTGCCTTTCTCTCTGCGTGTCAGACAGCAACGGGTGACGAGGATCTCACTGACGAGGCCGTCCATATTGCAGCAGGAATGTTATTTGCTGGTTACGGAGGAGTTGTTGGTACGATGTGGTCGATCAGCGACAAGATTGCGCCTGTGGTTGCAAGGGACGTCTACGAATACTTGTTTCGGAATGGTACAAGGCCGGATTATCGGGAGGCAGCACGCGCGTTACACGAAGCTATCGGGCAGCTTCAGGATAGTGGGGAAGTGTCGTTCAACGAGTGGGTTCCGTTCATCCATGTAGGTCTTTGAGTATTCTGGCAGACAATGATGTTGTTTCATGCTTTCGTATCATCGTATTTCGAAAACGTGCTTTACACAGTAACTCTTGGGGATGGTGTCAATACTTGCTCGATCTCAATTGTGGACCCTGCACATTGTTCTCGAATGACTTATCGCTGTTGCCGCACTAGCGTGAGGACGTCGGCTCAGCCACAGACCACAAACAAGCCACGCACATGGTTTGGTATATAAACAGGAATTAGCCCCTGTTCCTTCTCGTCCATCCATCCACATCGCTGTTCGCCCTGTATCGTAGCCCAACAGTCCACATCGTATTATTACTGCCTTTTGGCGTAACGGTCTAAGCAGCGGGCGGTCCGGACTACTTACACTATGATTCGTCCGCGCTTTGGCGAAAAGTTCGAGGCCTCAATATCTTCAATACGAAGCCGACATGTGATACTTATTGTCTGACTCAGGCGAATCCCCGTGGGAAAATGAGTCTGTTGGCAGTTGCCGCTCGAGTTACGCCAGCTACTGGAACCGTCCTCGAGGCCGGAATGTGCAAACCTGTGCACGACTCGGATCTGTCGAGCTGTCTCGCTTGACCGTTGAAGTATGTTTCAACCAATAATTCGATTGACAGATAATTTATTTGTACTGGAGAGCCATATGATTTCAACCGGTACGAAATTGTTCATTTTGGACCGAACATCGCGTTCCGGGATACCAATGAAACTATAAAAGTAGGTCTCTCAGACTCCCAAACTAACGACAGCCATCCATCGTGTGACTTACCCTCTTCCCTCCCCAGCTAGACGCAGCGACAACATGAGCTTAGTTGGCAAACTAGTGTTTTCCGCGTTCGCGTCTGTGAACGTCTTCGGACTCTGGAAACTCTTCCAGTTTGTGTACCGTCAATTGATATCTCCCATACGCCACCTACGCGGTCCCAAGGGGACAAGCTGGATTTATGGCAACATGCTAGATATCTACAAAGCTGTGTGTCACAATGCCCGTCATCTTGTCGCGACTAATTGTATCGTTCTCGCTTGCTTCTAGGATGCCACACTCTACGAAGAGTGGGTGACACAGTACGGGAATACGATGAATTTCAAGGGTTTTTTCAATGTACGCTGCCTGCCAAAGACTTTATCCATAATATTGAGCACAGTTGTCCTCTAGAGCAATCGGGTGTTCACTATGGACATTCGAGCCATCAATTATGTCCTCACCCACACTAATGACTACCATAAGCCCCCCGACGTCCGATACACCTTATCGCAGATCCTTGGCGAGGGTGGGTTATAGCCTCATGTGGTTTTCGCTTGCACACTCAATCGGACATATAGGCGTCTTGATCGTCGAAGGTGCTCAGCATCGCCAGCAGGTTAGTATCCATTTTCTCTGTCTCTACTGACACTCACGCATCCTTCATAACAGAGGCGCATCATGGTGATTACGTTCTTGCGGACATGCGCCGTTTGTGTGATTAAATTGAGAATTAGAACCCTGCGTTCGGTCCCACACAAATCCGGGCGCTCACAGACATCTTCCTGGAAAAATCTGTCCGAGTATGTGATCCATTAGACCTTTCCACGGAGTTCACTCACGGTCTCTCCATAGCTTTGCGAAGTGCTGTCGGTTGAGATTGCCAAGAATCCGGCCGGAACAACCACTGGTGCTCGTATCGACATCATACCATGGCTGAGTAGGATGACACTTGATGCCATTGGTCTCGCAGGTGGGTGATGTGTATTGTCTGCGATCGAAAGGGCGCCACTGACCATTGCTAGGTTTCAACTACAATTTTGATGCACTCAACGCGAACGAGAAACCGAATGAGCTTAACGAGGCCTTTACTACCGTGAACGAGGTCATGCAGAAAATGACTACACTCTCAATATTGCAAGCATGGTTCCCTTTATTTCGTATCCTCGTCAGTATCATGAAATCTTTGCACTGTTGACCTCCCCTTATCTTCTGTGTGACAGCCCAGCGATCGTGCACGCACAACTAAGGTTTCGACTCGTACGATGAACCGCATCGGTAGAGAACTTTTGTCGGATGCCAAGGCAGCTGCTCGCGAGAGTGCGACAGAGAAAGGCGAAATCGAAAAGAACAGTTTACATGGACGGGATTTATTGTCGCTTCTGGTCAAGGCGAACATGGCGACTGATATCCCTGAGAGTCAGAGATTGTCTGATGAAGATGTATTGGCGCGTGCGTTCACCCTCGTGTGCAATCTAAACGTCAAGTCTCACGCGTTCTTCGGCAGAGGTCCCCACATTCTTGGTGGCTGGTCATGAAACCACAAGGTATCGCTCATTATTTCCTCGAAACGTATGTATTGGGGACTTAAACACGGTTTTAAAGCACGGCAACCACATGGGCACTCTTTGCAATGACAAACGCCACTGAAATTCAGATAAAACTCAGAGAAGAACTCCTTTCTGTTAACACCGAAACTCCATCCATGGACGAACTTATGGCGCTTCCTTACCTCGACGCTGTCGTGAGAGAAACCCTCCGCGTGCATCCACCCGTTCCAAACGGCGGGCGGGTTGCGATGAAAGACGACGTGATACCCGTCGAGAAACCATACACAGACAAGCATGGTGTTGTGCACGACTCTATCAGGTACACCTCCTGTCCCTCCCTTTGTAAATTCAATGCATATTATCCCCTCCTTCCTCACAGAATCAGCAAAGGTGACCCGATTATTATTCCGATCTTGGCGATCAACCGGTCCAAGGAGCTGTGGGGACCTGATGCACATGAGTTCAAGTACGTTATATTTCATCTGGAGTATTACTTCGTTCACTCACTTGTCCACCGTCGACCGTAGGCCAGAACGGTGGCAAAACATTCCGGACGCCGTCTCGCAGATTCCAGGAGTGTGGGGCCATCTACTGAGTTTCCTTGGTGGTCCCAGAGCATGCATCGGATACCGGTTCTCCATAGTCGAGTGAGTTTCTTCCCTCAAGTGTGCGTCGATCGATATGGTACTGATCTCGATCGGAACGTGTTTCTACTACAGAATGAAAGCGCTCCTTTTCGCGCTCATCCGCGCGTTCGAATTCGAGCTTGCTGTGCCGGCCAGTGAGATCGTACAAAAGGCGGAGGTCGTGCAAAGGCCTTTTTTGCGCAGCGATCCAGAGAGCAAGATTCAGCTCCCGTTGTTGATCAAGCCGTATAAGCGGAATTGAGGTCCCAGGCTCTAGGCTGTTGGAAGTCGCAAGCGTAAGCGCGCTCCGATAGGAGATGCGACATCGAGTGGACACCGTTTAGGCCTCAACATCTTAGCCTTTTTCACCTTTTTTTGATATAGACGTTTTGTGTCGCCTTACGCGCCGCTAGATACTCGTTGCGCACACTGATTTATTGTCCCCTTTGATCCATTCTCTTGTGAAGCATAATGTATAGTATTCTCATGTTAATGCTGACGCGGTGACCTACGAGGTGAATTCAGGAGTCCATTGTTGTCATTGTCTGCGTCCGACCCCCTCTTGCGCTTCAGGTTTCATTGTAGTTACAAATCTAATCTGAGTATGACTGTTATCTGCGGTCTTTAACGAGCAATCCTCTGAGACAACGTGGCAACTCCCTCTAGTTACGGGTGATGCCCGCTCGCGATCTTGTCTATTGCATTCCTCACAAGTCCAATGAGCTCCTCTTCCGCGCCCACTATAGCGTGTACGCGACGTTCCCGCGACAAGAGGTCACCGAACACCGTCTCTAGATCAAACGAAGGATGGGCTCTCTGGACAGCCTCGGCAAACTTGGCAGGGTGGGCTGTGGAAAGGACAACTTGAACAGTTATGGTGGAGCTGTGATAGACATACACCAACTCCAGCGTACAATTTTAAGGAACAAATCACAAGACGTACTTGGATTTCGCAAACACCTCGGCAGCATATAGTCCCACAGCGGTATGCGGGTCGGCGAGGTATGACCTTGTCTCGTAGTATTTTCGGATGGTGGTGACCGTCTGTGATCACCGAATTAGCCAGCTGCACCTCCAAGTCTACACCGTGTCCCACCTGCTCATCGTTTGCCTTGTCTGCGACAAAGTCTCTCCGTGCATCCTCGAGCACTGCCGACAGATCGACGGTTCCTTTGTTCTTCACCGCAACCATCCAATTGCGTACCTGCTCGCACGCAGCTGCGCGTTTCGATGTCTTGTCGTTCTGTACCGCAATGTCATAGGCAAGGTACCAGAGCAACCGTTCAAAGTTACTTGACACGGCAATATCCATGGCGGGACTCATAGTTGCGTAGACGCCGCCCACTACATGGCCAGCATTGGGATCAACTTTCTGGTAGGTCCCACTCGTCCAGAATCGTGCGAGAATATCGTTTGAATTTGTTGCGACGCCGAGTTTACCCATTGGCAGGCCCATACGTTTGGCGTAGTACCCTGCGAGGATGTCACCAAAGTTGCCGGTGGGCACGACAAATTGGATTTCGGAATGGTCGGCATCGACGTCGGGGTTGCAGAGGAGCTGGAAGTAGGCAGAGAAGTAGTAGACAATCTGTACGAGAATACGGGCCCAGTTTATGGAATTTACAGCTCCTAGGTGATGTTTCTCGTTAAATCCCTTGTCGGCCAAGAGGGTTTTAAGGATATCCTGTGGGAAAGGTTACTTGTCAGTACGGCAGAAAGGAAGCTGCACTTGCCTGGCAGTTGTCAAATGTCCCGCTAACGGACAAGTTGTGGACGTTTTCATCTAAAACGGTCGTCATCTGAGCTTCCTGGATGGGTGAGACTCGGCCTTGAGGGAAGAGGATGAAAACAGATATGTTGGCTTTGTTACGCAGGCCGTAAATAGCAGCACTTCCAGTGTCACCACTGGTGGCACCGACAACAGTGAGGTTTTCTGGTGGTTCTCCGGGGGATTTAGCGGAATTACGTCTATCGAGAAAGTATTCAAAGAGATTTCCAACGAGCTGGAGCGCGAGATCCTTGAATGCATAGGTGGGCCCGTGGAACAGTTCGAGTATGTGTGTTTTGGGATCGAGTTGAACAAGTGGTGTGATGGATGGGTGGCGAAACACGGATGGACCAACGGTATATGTCTTGTTGACGAGCCGAACAAGATCTGCTGGGGGTAGCTCGTCGGGAGAGATGAAAAGTGAGAGGATGTTGATGGCGAGTTGCTGGTAGGAAAGACCAGCCCATTCAGATCGCCAATTTTCAGGAAGAGTTGGTATCTCTTTTGGGATGTAGAGCCCGCTGTCTGGGGCGAGGCCGGCGAGGACAACCTGTCCCGAGTCCGACAGGGTGAGGTCAGCATGGAAGGTAACAGATAGCGCGACTTACGTCCTCGAAGGACTGCTCGCCTGGATGTCCGCGAGTGGAAAAGTACCTCATTGCTGTCTCCGTCGTCGTGCTCGAGCAGCTCGACGCGACGTAGAATGAGATGAGCTGGAGTCAGTACCATGATCGCGAGTCGGATCAACCTCGTTTCGGATATCCTTTTTCGTCCGATTCAACGTCCTTCAACACCATTATCCTGAGCGATCCTAGGTCTGTCACATGGCCTTTCTCTTAGTACAACACGGGGCCAGAATTCAGCCACTCTTTTGCAGAGGAAAAGGATACTTTCCGAATTTACATGCATATGGTCAGTCCTCGGAGAAGCTGGAAGTAGCACCCTGCAACTCATGACTTCGAGAAGGTTCAGAATCAGCATCACTACTAACAGTGAATCGCGACGGGCAAGGCTGATCAGACAAAGTGTACTCGTTCCGCAAGCGGCGGGAATCAATTGAACGGGCCCGGTGATTGCCGATGGGCTTCGTGACTTCTGCTCCGCTTCCACTACACTAGTAGTAATCCCCGACCAACCTGGATTCATGAAGGGTATGACCGAACCGATATAGACGACGGGTTGGCAACAATATTGGTGAGTGGTGTGGATGCGGGCCACGCAGGCACTTCGACTGTCTGCTATGGTCCCACTAACCAGCTGACGGTTCATGCTAACAGAGGTCATGATTCCTTGATGTCAAAATCTTGTAACGCATGATCGAATCAGGTTGTTCAAAATGGACATTTTGAGCCTGCCGAAAAGGTTCAAGAACCGCGTTCAAGATACCCATCAACATGCTCATGTTGTCAGCCGCCCAGTGAGGCTGACACCTTATGGTATACGAAACCAAGTGAATTAGGTATCATTAACACGTCCGCCCGTCACTCGTTTCATTGATCATGCCTATTCTTCCCGACGCTCTTTTAGACGACCCATTCCTTAATGACGCTTTCGACTTCTCCCGATATCCAACCTTCAAGACAAAGCTGTTGACTGTTAGTTTCGTCGCCTCAATAAAACCTTGCCTTCCAATTGACTCCCTAAGCAGCGAAACGAGCTGAAACACCGTACTCGCGGACGCACAGCCTTGTTCACGTCCAGCCGCGGATCACCCTCTAGAGTGCAGCGTTCAAGGAATGTCTCAGAACCACAACTCATATCGTCAACCAACTACATGAGAGAATCGTGGTTCACGGGCTTTGCATCCGCGCGTACTGTTACCGACATCGCCAATCTCTCCAGCAATGATGAGATCTTTCCCACCATTCACCGCAGTCAAACCACCACTGATACCTGCGAAACTCTTGGTGATCGTTCGTGTTGCGATGTGGATGCCGATCAGTCCCAGAATACGCTCCTCGCTGCGTGCGAGGATTCTTGCGAAACCGCCGGGCCAGTCGAACCAGGTGAATACAAAGGCGAGGACGAGTCGTTTTACAGCGTGGACTCTGCCGATCAGGACGCCCACCCATTCTTGCTTTCAATGCCAATCATCCCTCAGATCAAGCTCGAACGCAAGGCCACTGTTAGGAAGCCCGACCCTGCGCCATTATTGGAGGCTGCACAACATCAGTCTTTTCTTTCTCCTCGTATCCGGGACATCAGGACACCAGCAAGAATGTCTTCTCGCCGCTATGGACGTGTTCTTGCGCGAACCGATGCAAATCAGGACAGGAGTCATGTTCATGGCACACTCAGCTTTGAAGCATCTCAAGGACCTGGAACGGAGCTGGCATGCACGCGTTCTGTGTCTGAACCACTGCTGAATTCTGCGTACCCACCAGGTGACGAAGAAACTCTTGAGTCGCCTCATTCCGACGTGTTGTTATCTATGATCGACGAGGTGGGCTCGTCGACTGGACCGCACAATGACCAAGAATCGGGCATCGACGACCCTCCCAGGCAGAAACAGGTCCTTGCCAAACACTTCAAACGCAGCCATCAACGATCTTCTGTGAATCACTCGATATCCCTCAGCAGCATCGTCCACGCTGTTGCTGAAGGATGTGCGTCTCTTGACCTCCTCCTTCGCAAACCCAAGGCCAAACCCAAGGCCACAACCAAACCCAAACCCCGCGAACGCACTCTGAATCCGCACGACCCGACGTCTAAGTGGGCTCCCAAGCAAGGGAGGATTATCGTCAAGGTATTTGTTCCCTCGACGGACGACATCTGGATGCTCCGCGTACCACAGGACATCAGCCTCACCGACTTCACATCGAGGGTGGTGGGCAAGCTTGGATTTTCAGTCTCCTTTAGCGGAAGCGTTTGGGACGAACCCCAATATTACTTTAGGACGAACGATCGGTTCAAGTCGTGGGTCAAGGGGCGGATTAGGTTTGGACGTAATCTACCTATCGTTGCACACGTTCCTCCGCGGCTGCCGTTGGTGAGGCTGGGCGTGGATGGGGTCGGCTGCGAAGTTTGGTGTTATGCATAACGATTGGCCGGAGTATGTATGTATGAATGATAATCACTCAATGGTATCGAGATATCTTCGAGGTGGAGGTGAGACCAGCTTGGGAGGCTTGTAGGGAAAATCAATCAGACACTCAAAAAGTATGAGGCGCAATGCTTTCATTTGCATTCTCAATTAGTCAAAGTGCCGAGAAGGCTGAGAGCATACCTGGCTGGCATCCTGACTCATCAGCAAAAGCGCAGTTCTACCTCCAACAGTTATCTTGCCAGCAAGGCCACTCCCGAAGGACCCCAGTGGAAAGATCCGAGAGATTCGATTCGCCCGCGGAGCGGAACGGCGCAGTGTGTACGAAGCCCGTTTTCGCCACGTCGTCCGATGAACGCGAGAGCGAGGTAACTGGCTCCGATCTCCAAAGGAGAGTACAGGTACAGACCTGTGTATAGCCGCATGATATATCAGTGGCGAGGGCACACGTCAGTGTGCAGTAAACACGCCCTACATTCCTTCTTTCTTTGATACTTCTAGTTTGACCAAGCTATTTTTTCGCTTCATTATTCTTTGGGCGGCGAGTCAATCGTCCCTGCGGTTCATTGGAGCGAGGAGTGTGAAGCAACGAAATATTTGCTTTGGAGATTATGAAGCAGGTGAAGAAATATCTACCCGGTCATGCAAGGGTTGTAAAAACGCGACGTGTAGGAAGTTGAATGGGGTCAAGTTGCGGTGGATACTAGACGCAAGGTCAACTCCGAGGACGCTGCGGATACAAGTTTGACCTAGCGACGGAACGCGTGAAGGGGTGTTCGTAGTCATAAGACTAGGGTGTCAACTTGAACTTCCAGGAATTTTCATCCCGGCAACTAATTTCGATACTTTTGGTAAGTCCGAGTCCATGGAATCGGCGATGTGTTGGCTTTTTTTTGGCACCAGCGCTCGCACACTGACCAAATGTCCAATTCTATTCTTTCATGCCAATAGTCTGACCAGATTTCATGATATTGCGACCCGTGGCACACGCCTTCCCGGAAAGCTACGGAGCTGTTCATATACTTGAAACAACTTACTAAGGAGACAACTTGTACAAGTTCTTGTGATTGTGGCACGGCCGATTCACGTCTTGCTGGCAATCCAGCCCACAGAGGAGTCGCCCCGTCATAAGAAGTCGACATGGTGGAGTGGTGCGTGCAGTCGACGCCATAATTGTGCTGGGTGGATTCGCCCTCAGCCGAAGGGGGAAATTTTGCGAAACTCAATGCTAGCTTCTTCGTAGCTTGGACATATAGATCGGCCACAGGCGTACTAAAGGCGATACACGGAACAGAGCTATATCCGCCGCCAGCTCGCAAATGGTATGAAGATGGACTGCCTTGGCTGCTTACCGCTAGGGAGCGGCGCTCGTGGAGAAGACTCGTCATACTACACGCATGGCGTACAGTCTTGATAGGACCCCACTGGTTCTCTGGCAACCATCTTCCCTTCGGATCGCAAGATGGCGGGTTCAACCTAATCCCTTCGAAATCGAGAATCTCGACATGCAGCCGCTTCACCTTATTTCCACAAGGCAGAGAGCAACTTATGCGAGTAAAACATTCTTCCAAATGCCACCACCCTTGTCCAATTCTCTGCTGAAATTGCTAACTAGTTAATCCTTTGTCCAACGCGACCGAGCAATCATGTAATGATACCGATATACTGTACACCTCTACGTCAGTCGTCTTGGAACTGAGAGTGGCACGGGAATACAAGGCTTCCATACACGTTTGGACAACGAAGTATCAAGCGTTTACTTCCAGAGACGTATCTTCGTAACTTCCAGCTTTAATTTTACTGAGAGATAGTGACAGAAAACTCTGCCTGAACATGCTTCTCTGATCTGATCATGATCCCATCCCACGGAAAGAACCTGCCCGCGTGGCGCTCATGCATGTCGCTTCAATGGTGTGCTGTCCATCCCGTACGTATATGATCGCGTGCCACGCCACGCTTTACATATTGAACATTACATCTTCGAGTGGCCAACTATCCGTGTGTTCTACTCGCTCTGCCGGGTATGACATCGTCGACATTGAATTTGGCAGCCACCTTTTACGTCTTCACTGTGCTTCACTGGCACGATGCCAACAACCATCTGTAAAGAACCGAATCGAACGGCAGTTCAGGAATTCTTCCACTCTGAGCAACCCCTTAAGCTCCTGCCAAATGGAGAGGTATATTACCTCCCTCTTTCCTCAGGTCGCTTTGCGGATGCTCACGGGAAAACACGTTGATAATTCTCCTTATCCCGGGATCCGGATAAAAACGAAACGAGTTTGTTCCCATTCCCAATTGTTGTTGTCACCCTCATTGACGATGCCATCCCGCCTCCGTTTGCAACAGTGTGCCATCGCGATCAGCATCCTTAGCCTGTTCTACAACACGGCAGAGGGTGTCGTGTCCATCGTTTTCGGTGCCGAATCGTCCTCGCACGCACTCGTCTTCTACGGCCTCCAGTCCGCCGTCGAGGTCATCTCAGACTTCCTCGTGACCTGGCGTTTCTTCAGTGTTCTCAAGCGAGGCGAAGAAACAGAGAGTCGAAGTAAGACTTCTCCGCGAATCATCCGGTAATCTTTGTTCTCGTTGAGATTCCCTTCCCTCTTCTGACGATCCCTCATCTATCGTGCTCTGCCTATTTCTTACAGAACCGAACGTATTGCAACGATCACGATCGGCGCCCTCCTCGTCTCCCTCACCATCGCTGCTATCGCCACCTCCGCCACCTCCCTCGCAGCACATGACCACCCCTCCACGACGCTCCCCGCCATCCTCATCGCTGCCACCTCGACCGGTTTCACACTCCTCATGTACCTCGTGAAACGCTACCTCGCCCGCGCTCTCAACTCGAGTGCTCTCAACGGCGAAGCCCTCTGTGGTCTGTGCTGTTTGCAGCTCTCTGTCGTCCTACTCATAGGGTCGTTGATCTACCGCGTGTGGAAGGGTGGGTGGTGGGTGGACGCAGCGACAGCGATCGTGATTGGGTTGATGTTTGGTTGGGAGGGGATCAAGATGGTTCGCTGGGCTCGGCACGAAAATTTCGATGGGGGAATGTGCGCGCCATGTTGCTCCAAAGACGCAGCCGCACCTACATGTGCAACACTTGCAGCGGATGCAGAGAAGCCAAACGCACTGGAACAGGAGCCAAGTCTCTGTTCGTGTTCTCAATGTTGCGGGTGTTGCAAGAAAGAGGAAGCTATTATAGAGGAACAGGTCTGAGCGTGTTACTCTGAGGTTGCGAGTGTTTTTACCCTGCACGCCTCGCTGGTAATCTTGCCGGGGCGCACCGGAAGCGTCTTGTGCTTTTGCAACTATTTGCAAATCAAAAAGCTGTCATGCATCGTTCTACGTTTTCTGTACACTAACTTGGAGTTGTCTATGCAGTCCTACCTAGTCAGTGTGTAAGTAAAACGTGAAACAAAACTTGTACGACCGTGAGAAGATCAGGACTCCGTCATTCAGCACGATCCAACAAAATGCTCAGTGTCACGATGAGAGTCACTCAGCAATGGTATGTATTCAAAGTCTGTCGAATGTGATGTTGCTAGGATGTACATATATTTTCGGTTGGAGATGGGTCGGTGACGAAAGATAACTGACGGAAGTCTGCAGTTCACCGGAGAAAGCGACACAAAGCCCATCGAACCACTTTGCAGACATCACACTGATCCCCTTCAAGGTGCCGTTTACTTTCTACCAATAAATGACCTCGACCTCACTTCACTGACCCGTGTTCTCAGTGACACTCCGCCAATATCTGACATTATCAGTGTCCATCAGGGGTCTGATGCACGGGGCATAAATAAGAACAAAACTCACGCGCAGCGATTCAACAACGCAGTAGCAGTTGTGTACGTGTATATATTGGGTTCTCCGGACGACGTCACGTTGAACATCATCTCCGTGTAGCCACTGGCCCAGGCATTCCATTGCGCTGGCGTGACGTCGCTTGCATTGTACTTGTCACTCGGGTTCAGCGATATGGCCATCGCCAAGAAGCTGTTTGAAAATGCAGTGATGAACTCGGAAGTCGCACTAGTGCAGGTTTGTTGTGTCGCAACGTCAGTTGTGTTGTATCGGCGCTCAAGTGACGACGTACCTTGTAAAGTAATACTGTTTATCTTGACCATGGTAACCTGGTGGAACAGCAAATTCTCCCTGAAATCCGCTTGTTAGGAGACGCTCTCAGGGTGCGATAAAGTCCCGTCACCTTCCATGCCTTGTCACCAAAAGCCTCCAGGAGGTAATACGTAGGGCAGACAAAGATCGCTGTACATGGCAGACGATTCAGCACACTATGACGCAAAATATGGAAAACACTCGCATTCCCCCATCACGTAGTTAGCCTGGTCGACGTTAGTACCAAGACCTTGGTACAGAGGGAGTGCCTCAGCCACTTGCGATGCTTGCATGTTTGGTAACAATGTACTGAGGTACTGTGAGATGTTCAAGGCAGTTGTTTGGTTGACAAAGATGTTCCCTTCGTGAGAACTCGTAACAGCATATAGTGCCTCCTATGAAAGTTTTAGTATCGGACCGTCGCCATATGAAACCCCTTACTCCGTTGACTTTTCCTCTGGCTAGCGTGACAGTAGGGCGCTCCATGATAAACGCCTCATCGATAACTGGAACGAAGGTAAATGTGCCATAGAATCCGTTGCGGTTGATTTCATTATTCAGGTATTCCAATGTACTGATATCTGCCGCACGAAGACAAGACAAGGTGTCTGGACTTGATGTACAGCTATATCACCCTGAGATCAAACTCGGTGAAGTTTTAAAGGAACACGGCGCGCTCACTTGGTCCCCGCGACCACCTCATTGTAAAGTAACTATATTGAATGCCTTAGTTATTAGCCATAATCAAGAAAATGGACGACGTGACCTCAGGAATGCGATCACTGTAATTATATTGCGAAGGCAAGAAGGTTGAACTTGTGATGGCGGCTCTGAATAACGGAGGATGGGTATTTCCGCCGTGAGCAACGACGTGCTGCAACACAGATCCACCGCCTTTGTAGCGAAAATTAGGAATAACCCATCCATTGGCACATTGATAGCAGGTCCTACCTGCGGATATGCCCCAAATCGACACTTTGGTTGGATCGCCCCCGAACGCGGCAATCTGCACTGGTAAGTTAAACTAGAAAATCAAGACACAAAAGAACCAATACTGACATGCGTTTGCACCCACTGCAGAGCGTAGTTTTGATCGACTGCAATACAATCTCACCAGACTCGTCTCGTTGTCATCCGGCGAAACTCACGTAAACCTGCGTTCAGTGTGCCTCCGCGTTTTACCGCCTCGCCAGCCAAGAAACCAAATAGGCCCAGGCGATATTGGATAGTTACTACAATGAGACTATGACTAGACTCCACGATCAAGTCAGTACCATTGTACGGGCGCTCGGCGCCGGAGATGTACCTCCAGACGGTCTTATCAAGACTTTATCACAGATAACGAGCGCCAGAAGCTTACCCCCCACCGTGGATCCAGACGAGGACAGGAAGTCCTCCCGACATGACAGGGGTGACTTTATGACCCGGTGCGTAGACGCTATGACTTGTCACAAATCCCGTCAACAAAATGGCAACTGACTACATACCTAAGGAACAGACAGTCTTCGGATTCAATCACAGCACGTCTGTACATGGTTCTCAACGGATTTGTAGGCGAGTTCCCCATAGGTGCCTGATAGCATTCATTGGGCGCACTCGTAGCTTCTTGTACATCAGACAGTCTCGGTGGGGGTTGGGGTGCGGCCCATCGCAAGTTTCCTACGCGACGGTGAGAGATCTCGAACACAGGCCCGCGCTAGCTCGTTGCACGCACCAACTGGAGGAGCGGCGTAGCGAATACCAAGAAAACTTGTGGAATTCGTCCCAATGTCTACAGCACCTTGGTACTGAGCATAACCAAGGTTCACGGTTGGTGGGGTAGTCGCACACTCCGGCACGGAGGCCAACGTTTGGAGAGATAGTAATGGTTGGAGGATGACTAGAAGGCGACCGAAGTTTAACGAGAACATTCTTTCGAGCGTTTGACAAATAGGGAGTAAGGAACTACGGAGTGTTTGACACTTTGCTGCATTTTATGCACTACTGGTTGTCGAACCACCGTGTGATGTCGGTTCCAGGACGGCTCGGGAATAGAGTGCTCCATCGTGCAGATGGCAGCGCAGGTTTGGATGGGCCCGAGGTACCAGAAAGCTTATTGACGCACCTCGACGGACCAGGTCCACCGTCATATACGTTGATGCTGCCAGCAGGCTGAAAGCATCCTGGCTGTCACGGTTGTGTGAATATATCATATACAATCACGCGAGGAGTATGCCATGAAGTTCCTCACAGAGCAGTTACTAGTGGGTAGACTGTGTCGCTTCGAATGCCCTTTGTGCTTGTATGGCAGCATGGTTCTGCCATAGTCACTGCCGACGCGGAAGTGCAGGCGAAATTTGGGCTGGTCTGCCCGTGGGAGCATCCAGTTCCTGGCTCTGCTCAGCCGCCCACCGCATACTAAGAAGCCTCCTTCAAGTTATCACCTCCGATGCAGCCGCTCTGTCCTGCACGTCCGTCACCGATCGATATCAGGCGTCAACCAGGAAGCATTGGAAGACCACCTTCGGTATGCTATCATACACCTGAGGCGAACCTCAGGTACGTTCAAATTTACATTTACATACATACAATGATACACCCAATAATGCGACACTGCATCTTGGCACAGTAATGTACATTCATAATGATAATGTACACCCGCAACTCACCCAGGCTTCGTATGACAACACGACTAAAGGGTATACCTGAACAGAGGACTTTCGTCTCCTATATTTCGAAACTCATCCCTATACTCTTTGGTGATTCCACTCTCGCGACACTGCCCCTCCTTCTGCTTGTTGATTCTATTGTAATTCCACATCAAGAATGCAGTTCCGAGTATACTGGTTTCAGGTGGTCAGTAATCAAATAGCGGTGAACATGACTTAGAGGCGCACCCGAAGACCAGACAACCGATGTTTGTCCCGTGACCATCATGGAACCGTGGAGGATCATGGTAAATGAAAGACGCACAGATCCTATCACCATAGTATCAAATTGTATATTCACATTGGGCGGAAATATGCAACTTACCCTCCTAGGTTTGCCAGTCCAATGACCATGGCAATGACAACACCACGCTTCATATCTCCTCCGGCATTCGAGGCAACCCATGCAAGGGAAACAGGAACAGTCGCAAATGCACCTGCTGCAGCGAGGACAGTTCCGACATAAGAAGCACCAGGGTTCTTTTGCGTGTAGAGGACAATATATCCCACCAAGGAGACACACGCCCCACCAATTATATATGGCCCACGGAGTTTGTTCATGTCAGAGTGAATCCCGACGAGAATTGTACATACGCAGCCTGCGATGTAAGGAGGGACGGAGAGTAACTGGGAATGAACAGCGGAAAAGCCGAGCTCATTGAGGATTGTTGGGATGAAAAGAGCAACTGAGTAGACAGGGACGATCAAACTAGCAGTTCGTGAAACCGTCAGAACACCCAACACAGGATAGTCTGGATCACATACCTCATGAGTAAAACGGACTGAATGTACGTTTTATAATCTTTGAATGCTTGTAGAACGAATTGAAGATCATAATGGGTCGCGGAGTTCTGCGAGTCATCCTTCAACAACCCGATGATATTGCGTCTTTCGACCTCAGTCAAGAACGACGCTGTCTCTGGATACTAACAACGAAGTGATCTGCATCTACGCGGGACCATGTAGATGAGGACATACATCATGCATAAAGTAGAATGCTCCGAAAGCTATGATCATTGTCGCTAAAGCAATTCAAGTCTGCTTACTCGCATCACTCAATGGACTAGGAGCTTACCAAGTCCTTCCAGACAGAACTAATGGCCTTTGGTTAGTATTTTGCGCTGCATAAAATATTGATAATCACTTACGATCCACTGCCAGCCGTGAAGGCCACCAATCCTGCGAAGAGTCAATAAATGCGGTAACATAAATTCTTCAATAATGTGTCACACCCATCCATTTTCACAATAGCGTAACTTGTGTTGTATGAGCGACAAGTTGCATAGGATTCAAAAGAATACTCACGCGAGGGTGCCACCAAAAGCACCCGACAGGGTTGCAGCAGAGTAGAATATCGCAATACGCTTTGCGAGATATGCACGCGGATACCACATTGAAAGATAAAAGTTCACGCCTGGAAACAAGCCAGACTCTGTAAGACCGAGAAAAACTCGTGTGCTATATGGCATCGGGACAAATGTCAGGGAGACGGGCCAGTAATTAAACATTTTGAGCCTCACACAAGGAGCCCTTGATAAGTATTCACAAGACACATGAGAGTGGTGACGAGACCCCATGCAACCATGATTGATGGTACTATATTAGGAGTCTGGGAATCAGGGGGCAATGCCACATGAGAAGGATGGTGATCATACTCCACCTGGATGGTCGGAAGAGCTTTAGGATGATGTTCCTGACCAAATATTGTCTCGCAGAATATGAATTTGTTACTGTTACTTACGATGGGACCTCCGCAGAAATGTAGAAAACCTGAGGGAGCGTTAGTCGTGCCTCAAAAATGCAAAGAGGGACAACCGCACGAAGAATACAGCAGCAGCAATGTTATACCTGAGCCCCACGAGGTGCAGGTCGGTGGACAAGCCTGCGATTTTAGCATTTCCTGAAAGTGACACGAGATATATGACTTGACGGTGAATGCTAGATAATACTTGCCAATATTGGAGCGATCTCTGCAGTGCAAAGCGTGGTCAAACTCAAGGTAGCTTGGACTTTCGCGATAGTACTCACAGAAACGACAGAAGGTATAACAAAGTTACGAGTGGCAAGATATGCCAGTCTATTTTGCGTAATAGCCTAGTGTGCTCTGCAGGGCTGAGTTGCAAGCCGTCACCATAGACGCGACCGACATCCTTTTCATTGTCATAGTCGGGGTCGGCATTCACGTTTGCGTTGGTCGCTAGGGCCATATTCATCGGTAACTTCGAAAATGGTGAGGGAAGTGGGAAAGTTCACTCGGCACGCATGTTTGAGACTTCTGGCTGGTTTTTAATGTTACACGGTGAAGCTGTACATTACATACCTCACTAGGCCAATTCGGTGATTGACTGGCAAATACATTATTACACTGCAACACATAACTGGAAGTTAAGAATCCAGAACTGGCCTAGCCAATGGAACTGGCAGGGGGACACGCGCGGGCAATACAAACCGTGACTCTCTGATGCTAAGTTACCTGCAGGAAGACGCATGTTTGTGAAAAGGAACCGCAGATGCCGATACTTACCACATGAGTTGCTCGGACGGCCCGGCGACAATTGACGGTTGGCAGTGCTTGAGAATTAATGGCCAGTCGTTGATGAGTCCGGCGGCCAATCAAGCTAGGCTCGTCTCCAAGCCAATGATCAATATATCATGATGGTGATGGAGAACTAGAGTCACGTGAATGGACGGGTGCGAATCAAATAGTTGCCTGTTTTGCCACACATCATAATGCGGTGGAGTCCCCTTCTTCGAGTTCTTGTTCGGTCGATATCTTATCAGAAGGGCGCCTCCCCGTATCGATCATCTTTCATATCAGTACCGAGATATTCCTCCCTTTACCGCTTTACTACGTGGAGATCCATGGCTTCACTCACAGCTGAGAGGTATTTGGCAGACAAAACGCCTCCAATTTGCAGAGTCGAAATTGCCAAGTCGTTCTCTCAGCTCACGTTCGTCATCCTCTTTCATCCGCGCGCCCATGTTCTGACAGAAAAGCAGTGAAAAGGAGAAGCTGTATGCACACTATATTGGCGAGGCATCATGGGCTGGGGCTCGCATCATTCAAGGCCAGTGGACGCCACAAGCGACCAGCCTATATGACCTTTTGATTCTCACTTTCAGCACCAACGGAAAGTTGGCTGATCTTGAGACTCTACAAACCAAGTCTAGCGTTAGCCAGCAAGCCTTTGAGGATCTGCTTCAGTACACTATGCAGGTTCGCCCTAGTTCATCATTCGTCGGACTGCCATTTTTTCCATCCAATTCCATCACAGGTATTGCACAATTTGGTAAACTACAAAAGCTTTGGCTTCACCAAGATCATTCCTCGTATTTCTGAAGACGACTTTGCCAAGGTCGTCGCAGCCTCCCCAAACGCGTCCAATGCGGTCCCGCTCTTTGATCAAGTTAGTCATCCCAACGTCTGTTTTGTTCCGAGCTGCGTGCGAACTTGACCCAGCTCAGAACGCACATCTACTCAACAACACCTGAAAATTCCTTGTCCA
Source organism: Boletus subcaerulescens (assembly GCA_038090555.1). Taxonomy (NCBI): domain Eukaryota; kingdom Fungi; phylum Basidiomycota; class Agaricomycetes; order Boletales; family Boletaceae; genus Boletus; species Boletus subcaerulescens. Next base: position 4,573 of record JBBPNA010000126.1, on the reverse strand, counting down.
TCGGAAAGCGATCAGAGGGTCACGTGTCCAACTACTACCTCGGTGAGGTGATCACAGATGAAGAAGTCGCTACGGTGCAACAGGCAGCCGAAAAGCTTGGGGTTGATATCATGAACACCCGGTAAGGGTCATCTCTTCCAAAGTGTGTCGCCACGTGATTTACTTTGCAAAGTGTTTGCAAAAATGGTCCGAGGGACTTTACCCTTCTTGTCGCTTCCGTTCAGAAGCAACCTTCGACATTCCATGAATTAACCTCACAAGCTAAACTGACCGTCGAATACGGTGACTTTTCCGAATCGCTCACCAAAGTCGTCGCAGCCCTGAAGGAGGTGAGGACCATCGTTTTCTTTGATGGTCCCAACTTAGTTCAGAACAAACAGGCAAAGAAATACACAGCAAATGACAATCAAACTGCCATGTTGGATGGTTACGTCAAATCGTAAGTTTACCTCCAACAACAATTCTTGATGGTATCGAAGCTCTTCGTAGCTTCGAGACAGGTTCCATCGAGGAGCACCAAAAAGGTTCAATTGCATGGGTCAAGGATATCGGTCCTGTCGTGGAAAGCTACATTGGATTCATCGAGACTTATGTAGATCCGTATGGTGGTCGTGCTGAATGGGAAGGTTAGTGTGTATCATTCACTCTATACCCACTACTCATGTCCTTGTAGGGTTTACTGCCATCGTCGATAAAGCCCTCAGCGCCAAATACGATAAACTCGTCAACGATGCTCCTGAACTCATCAAAGTGCTCCCTTGGGGACCTGCATTCGAAGTCGATCACTTCAAGAAACCAGACTTTACCGCTCTCGAGATTCTTCACTTTGCCACCGGAGGTAGGGTTCTCGACAGACCGAAGACTGCCCGCTTATGTCTATTGTTCTCTAGGTATACCAGCTGGAATCAATGTGAGTGGGTCGACGCTGGACCCCTTACCATCTAAATGACATCCCAGATACCAAATTACTATTCCGTCCGAGAATCAAGTGGATTCAAGAATGTTTCGCTTTCCGTAAGATTTCGCTCCCTTTATCCGCAAGTTGTCTAGAGTAGATTTGTTTCCCACAGAATATCCTTGCAGCGAAAGCTCCCAGTGAGTCAAAATTCCTCGTGACGTGGTTTTCGGTTGAACACCCTGGTTGATAATCTGAACTACTGTACAAAACAGACGAAGAAGTAACGTTCATACATGAGAATGACCTTGAACTATACAACAAGTGGGATTCCCGCGCGTTCGAGCTCCAAGTTGCGAATCACGAATTACTCGGTCACGGGTCCGGCAAGTTATTTACGGAGAATGCAGATGGGACGTTCAACTTTGATCCTGAGGTACTGTCGATGATTGTGCCGTCATGTTCGCTCTGTTGGCTCACCTCTATCCGTTTGAGCAGACTATCAATCCACTCACTGGGGAGAAAGTGTAAGGTCTCGTTCGTCATTCCGTCCGCCTGTAGCTGAACAGATTCATTGTTACAGTACTACGTGGTACAAGCCCGGTCAGACCCCTGGTTCTGTCTTAGGGGAAATATCCTCGTCGATGGAAGAATGCCGCGCAGAAGCTGTGGCGATGTATCGTGAGTGCCACTCCAACCATCGCGCACTGGGGTTGCTGAACTTCCTACCTGATATATAGTTGCCAACAATGACAATATCCTGAGTATCATGGGTGTAAGTCGCTAGCCCCCCGAAGTGGACTTACATTTGATTTTCTTTCCGTCCCAATGTAGTATGACGATCGACAAGATCGTGAAGAGATTGTCTATGTATCATTCCTCCTGATGGCTCGTAGTGGTATTCGCGGACTGGAGTTCTATGACCCATCAACAGGCAAGCACGGACAGGCTCATATGCAAGCGAGGTGTGTCGATTGTACTGGACACCTAGGATAGACGCTTTAACCCCCGATACCATGCCAGATTGGGTATCACCAAGTTCATGGAGCAGGAGGGCCTGGTGAAACTTGAGACGGTCCGTGATGGGCAAGGCAACCTTGAAAATGCTTATGTCAAGGCCTGTATCGACTAGCCACGTTTGCTACATCTTACTGAATATCGCTTCAGATTGACCGGAAGAATGTACTTCAAAACGGCAGTAAAGTGATGGGAAAGCTTCTCCGTGATTTGCAAATACGCAAGAGCGTGGCTGACGGACCTGGCGCGAGGGCTTATTACACGGACCTCACGACGCCGCCCAAGAGCTGGTTAACCGACCTCAGAGATCTCGTTCTGAGGAAGAAGCAGGTGGGTTATCTTTTCGTTCTTGTGCTCATCCTCTCACATCGATCTACTTGGTGGACGACAGCCCCGCAAGATCATGCTCCAGGCGAATACGGTAGTCGTGGATGGAAAGGTCGAGTTGAAGGAATACCCTCTGACGCCGACGGGTTTGATTGAGAGTTTGATCGACAGGAAGCTCTGAGGCCACCGCCAAACATCATCACCCGTCCTGCTTTTGAAAATAGCTGTCGTTTATTTCCATTGTATTGTGTATATTCCCACCATGCTTTCTGACGTTCAATAACTCCTCGGCGGCGACCTCAGTCTCACGAGCATCAGAAATAGATGTTGTGTGGATAGGGCTGTCGGACATGTATAAGACGGTGGGAGCTCGTTTCTCTTCCGCAAGTCTTCGCCCACATGACGCCTGTACCGTCTGCCACACAGTGGGGATCCCCAGCTGCGTCCAAACGCGCCTTCTTGATACACGGGAATACTTGTTCGTCCCATACCTGGGAGACAGTAGCTCAAAGCCTGGCCAAAGCTGGTTGGATAATGTTCCTCGGTATCTTCACAGTGATATGATCTCATCGGTCGTTCTTCCAGGCTTCCTAGTGACAGCCCCGAACATGCTTGGACATGGTAACCGATCGACCGGCGACTTCCATCTCCAGACGTTCGCTCAAGACCTATACTCGACGTATTTCGCAAACGGATTCACGTACGACGTGATCATTGGGCACTCCCTTGGTGGCACTGTCGCCCTCGCGCTCCTCCCGATGCTGCCAACCCCGCAGGGGCACAAGACGTCAGTGATTCTCGTCGACCCTGGGATCGAATTCAGTGACGAGGTGTTGGATGGATTCGAAAAGCGATATGGGGCCGAGATACAGCACGTACCCAGCGTCGAAGCGTACGTGGCAGATCATCCGACGTGGACACGCCAAGACGCAGTATCGAGAGTGGTGGGGCTGCACATGGCTCAGAGCGAGCTGCCGAAGCGGATTTTTGAGGTGAGGCATACATTGGTGACTTGGCCCGCGAACGATGGTTCTGGCCAGGTCATGATCTCGATCTCAGCTTACCGAGCCCCATTTCTTTTTTCTTGTTCTCGTTCGGCGGTGTAGCACATCAAACCGTTTGTGTATACACATTTGTTCGAGGCGATACCGCAGCACGTCGAAATGACGGTGCTAGTCGCGGATCCGGCGCTGAGCAGTGTGTGCCCACCGGAGCTGGTACCCGCTCATCCACGGATACGCAAGGTGATTACGGTCAAGGGGAGTAGTCATTGGGTACAACACGATAACCCAGGTGCGATCGTGAAGACGACAGTAGACGAGGTAGAGAGACTCGAGCGTGTCGCAGTACATTTGTAGACTGGTAAAGTTAGACCCAAAGGGTTGGTTGTTTGTCCGTGTCGTCCTTCTCGTCGTTGCGCTTGGCAGGGTACTCGACGATGCTGAGCGCAGTTGCAGCACGCAAGGCAGCGAAGGCAGCAGCACATGGCACGCCTTCTTCTAAACCCCCATCACCACCGCCCCCATCCAAGTCACCCTCTTTGTCGCCACAACCACCCAGAACGTCAAACAAACCGATCTCGAAGCGAAAGCCTCGTGTCTCGGCCAACCCTGGTCCTTCAAAAAATAAAAAGGTCAAACTCGCTCATGCGCCTGCAAAGCCTGACCGAAATACACGCTACTTCCATCCAAGCGGCACGTCAGATGCACGGCATGGAACCATCGACACGATGGCCGAGGATTCCACCGACAAAATCGAACTCGATTCCGAGTCAGACTCAAGTTCGTCTCAAGAGGATATGGAGATAGAGATGGATATCCCGCAGCCCGCTATTGGACTCCCATCCGTCTCCATCACGAAAACCGAACGCGCCTGGTCACCAAGTCGACCCATACCAGATTCATCGGACGACGATGAACCTGGACCATCTGGTTCGTTCGGGCCCACTAGTTATCTGGCCCCGTCCACATCGAAAAAGACCGAGCCTCTCCCTCTGTCCACATTTCGTCCAGTGCCCAACCATAATGTCTATCCAATACCGGAGAACGACTATGCGTCTAGCGAGAAAGCGCGCATCTTGGTCCTTCAGCCCAACGAAACACTTGCGCTTGTGGGAGTGTATTCGTTCTGTGTTTTACAAGGCAGCGTCTCCCTGCTGGGTGTCATCTTGTCGCCGTCAAACATCAAACATACCGTCTTTGCCCCTCGGTCCTCACCAATACCGATCTTGTCATGGGCCACGTCGGTTCATCAGGGCTCTTGTACATTTCCGATTCCACCATCCATTCGGCAGCAAGAAAACGCCACTGCGATATTGATCGAATATACTGATAC
>JBBPNA010000125.1:42547-69409 GCA_038090555.1 Boletus subcaerulescens | reverse complement strand
CAAAATGCGTGTGGTATAGTTTACAATTATGCTGCGGAACAAAATTTTACCCCGATCATTGGAACCTGTGCGACTGTTGGAGCCGGTGAGTCAATCACCAGGCTTTTCAGGCTTCTCATTGACTCGTGGTCTTAGCCGGGGGTTACCTTCAAGGAGGTGGACATAGCTTGTAAATTTTCCTTCCATTTTTGTGCGAGACACTCCTTGACATTCTTACCTCCGATATAGGTTAGCACCTTTGTATGGGCTCGCTGTAAGACACCGCTCTGTCCGTGGATCTGATCAAGCTGACGTTTCTTGAACAGGCAGACAATGCTCTCGAATTCGAGGTATTTTTGCGTGTTGTGGATGTTCTGTCATGTTAAAGTATGTGACGGCAGGTTGTCACTGCGGATGGATGGATTATGGTGGCAAATGAAGCTCAGAATTCCGACTTGTTTTGGGCTCTTAAGGGAGGGGGGGCCGGCAGCTGGGGCATTATCAGTGCGTGGCAATTCATGTGGTCCCCACGCTGTTGTTCTGATTCTTGCAGCTTCCGCCACCATTCAGGTATACCCTCCTGTTGCGATCGGTGTTTCCCATTTTTCTGTCATACCCAGCGCTTCTCAAAACGTGACTACTCTTGGTATCGAATTTATCAGTCTTTTGGCCAAATATCAGAACGGCTGGATGAACAAGGGTATCGCGACCAGTTTCGTTCTATCTCCAAGCGAATACTTGCTTGTATGTATACTTCTTCTATCTGTCCCGCCAATCACCTTACATCCTTAGTCTTTTCTTTGGCCCACCAGCTCCGCTGACCTATGTGACCTCTACCCCTTCTTCGAAGAGCTCGAGGGTCGCTCTTCAAACTACGCGGTCAGCTTGAACGTGACGTTAACGTTCCCCACTATCAGCGCCGCCGTCCTACAGGACATCGGGCCCCTCTTTGAGAAGCTCGACCTCTACGGTTCCTCGAACCAACTTGCCTCCCGCCTCATCCCAAAATCATCCATCGACCCTTCTAACCCATCCTCAATCACAGCCGTTGCCGAAGGAATCTGGAATGGACTGCGGATTGTCAACCAACCGCTCGGGTCAGGAGGGGGCTTGCTCGGCAATGCGCCAGTTATCATCTTCGGACACTTGCCCCCCGCAACGTCCCAATCGGTGGACAATACTGGCGCGAACCCGGGGTTGTATGCAGCCGCATGGCATGTCGTCTACGCTGCGTGAGTGGTTGACAGACGCCCGTCTCCTGAACCTTCCACGTTGGGAGGCATACTGATATGAACGCTCGTCGCTTTCCCAGTGCATGGACGCTTGGTGTCAACGCGACGACGAACGCAAAGGTCATGACGGCCATTCACAACGCTGTCGCGCCGCTGACCACGTTGGGCATCAAGAGCAGCTACCAAAACGAAGGTGACGCGTTCGAGGCGGACTGGCAAGAAGGTACCACCAGACCTTGGTTTTTCCACGTCGAAGAGAATCTATGCTGACTGTTTTGTCTCCTCCAGTTTTCTTCGGGTACAAGTATGCGAAGCTGTTGTCCATTAAACAGAAGTACGATCCCCAAAACTGTGAGTTGATACTTGAGTTGGTTTGAAGCCATGGACACTAACCGATGGTAACAGTCTTCACATCATGGAAGGTCAATATTCCTCTCTAGCTAACGCCCGAATAATGTATTCATGATGCTCTCCAGGGTGTTGCTTCCGTGACAGATCTTCCCGCATACCAATGTCTTACTAACCAACAGCACGAGCTGCTTTAGAAGGCATAAAGGACACATACATTGACCAAGTTAACTTGGTCATTCGAGGAAGATGGACTGAACCTATTTAGCATATATTCTGGGGAAATGTGTGCAGATGATGTCAAGAGAAATGTTAGTAGAGGTTACGTGCGCAGCTAGTAATAGATCTCAGCATAGTTCGTGGGGAACGAGCTAATATTCAATAGATACCTACTATTGGCTGCCAGAAAGTTAGCCACCCGCATACTTAGCCACTTTCTGAAACTCATCATATTTCTTCCACAACAACACAGAATTTATGGTGATAACAAATATACTGTATATACAAAGGCTCTCTGAACTTCAACAGTGTCAATCCATGGAGTTTTGAGCAAGTTAGAAAAACGACGGCAAAAGTCATGGTGGTGACAGTGTTGCCGAGCATTGCCGCATCGGAGTGTGAATCGGCAGACCCGGTCCCCGATTAGCAATGCCGAGCGGAGTGTCAACACGGCTGGCTGTGACGCAGTGTTACTTTTGGGTGACATTCTGTGACTGGCTAAGTATGTGGCTAACTATCTGGTAGCCAATAGTAGTTATAGAGGTACGGTTAGCTGCGTTTTGCTCAAAGCCCTGAGTGAACAAAACCACTGAGACCACAAAACCACACATAACGATGAGGTTGAAAGTTGGGAGACGCGCCCTTCAAGTTGGGGTCGTGTCGATATCGATGGTTTGGAACCACCACTTCAACTTGAATTACATGCTCTCGACTTTCTCTCTCCCCAGCCCCTTATTCCCAACCAAGTTTGACCACCCCAGAGACCCGAACGCATGTCTAGTCGAAGCAAGTCGGTGGTGCACCCGTGTCGTTTTAGGTTACAAATTATAAAAAGGAAGGGTCAGTGCGAGTTAATTTCCCAATGAGCCTCGTACCACAACTGAAACTCATGCGCAAAATTCTCTTCTTCGTCGCTCCAAGTATCGCAATAGCGCAGGTACTGCAAGCGTCGTATGCTACCCCAACCTTTGCTTCGCTCTCCAGCGGCGCTTGGCCGAGTGATTCTGAATGGGCTTCGTTGAATCGCTCTATTGGTGGACGCCTTCAAGCCCTCAGGCCATGGGCAGCTGTTTGTTACACCTCTGACCCGCTCTACAATGCAGAACAATGTCAGTTGGTGCTTTTGGGATACGATAACGACACGCGGGCATGTTCCAGTGTATTGTGTGCTGCGTACAATGCTCTAATATTGACTCCAATTGTTTAGCGCGAAGCAGTTCCCGCGGCGCTTCTGTGGTCAAACTGGGAGTCATGTGGCTACGGCCAAGGCTGCGCTTTGAACTATTCCAACCCTCAGCCAATTAGCAATGCAACATGCTATCAAGGGTCGACTCCGCCTTACAGCATCTCGATCCTGGATGCCCAAGATGCAAGCATTATCGTCAACTGGGCAACTGCTCATAACATTAAACTTACCGTAAAGAATACAGGTTTTTTGACTCATTTTCTACTTCATATGGGTTTATTCACTCATGAAGACTAGGTCATGACTATTTAGGGCGTTCTGCAGTTCCGTCCACCCTTCAGGTGAACACTCATTTGATGGATAATCTTAGCTACGTCCCAGAGTTCGTTCCCTTGGGGTCGGATGCTTCCCCCGTTCCCGCCTTGACTATGGGCGCGGGCGCACAGATTTACCATAGTAAGCACCTAAAAAAACTTTGAACCTGCGGTATCCACAGTGCATGTGATGCAGTTTACAATTATGCTGCCACAAATTCTTTTTCTCCAGTTGTTGGAGATTGTTTGACTGTTGGAGCTGGTGTGTTAATCACTAAGCTTCCCAGACTCGTCATTGAAATATTTCAGCTGGGGGCTACATCCAAGGAGGTGGAGATAGCATGTACGTTTTTTTTCTTTTTCTTGCGCGAGAAACAGTTCTTGACAGTTTTGGCTCTGGTATAGGCTAACACCTGTGTATGGGCTCGCTGTAAGATTCCACTTTTGTCCGTGGATGATCAAGCTGATTCTCCTCGAACAGGCAGATAATGCCCTCGAATTCGAGGTGAATCTACTTCCCCTGAATGTTCCATCACATCCAACTCGGCGACAGGTTGTCACAGCAGATGGACGGATTAGGGTGGCAAACGAAGCTCAGAATTCCGATTTATTTTGGGCTCTTCGGGGAGGGGGAGCAGGCAGCTGGGGTATTGTCAGTGCGTAGCAATCCATGTCGTCCCCCACGCTGTTTCCCTTATTCCTGTAGCTTCCGCAACCATTCGGGTCCACCCTCCTGTTGCGATCGTTGTTTCTGAACTCTCCGTCGTGCCCAGTGCTTCCCAAAACGTGACTACTCTTGGTATTGAATTTATCATTCTTTTGGCCAAATATCAGAACGGCTGGATGAACAAGGGTATCGCGACCAGTTACGTTCTATTTCAAGGCGAATACTTGCTTGTATGTATTCTCAATTCTTCCGTCCGTCCTCGCCAATCACCTTACACCATCAGTCTTTTTATTTGCCCGATAGCACCGCCGACCTATTCGAGCTCTACCCTTTCTTCGAAGAGCTCAATGATCGTTCGTCAAGCTACAGGGTCACCTCAAACACGACGTTGACGTTCCCCACGATCAGCGCTGCCATCCTACAGCACCTCGGACCTTCCATTGACAAGACCACCCCCTACGGTGCCTCATACCAGCAAAACTCTCGCCTCGTCCCCAAATCTTCCATCGACCCCCCTAACCCATCGTCAATCACAGCCGTTTCCGAGGCAATCTGGAAAGGGCTGCAAATTGTCAACCAACAGCTCGGGTCAGGAGGAGGCTTATTCGGCAATGTTCCAGTTATCATCTTGGGATCCTTTCCCGCTGCAACGTCCCACTTGGTGAACACTACTGGCGCGAACCCGGGGCTGTATACAGCCGCGTGGCATGTCTTTTACGCTGCGTGAGTGTTCGCCAGACGTTTCTCTCCCAAGTCGTCCGCGTTGAGAGGCAAGAACTGATTTGGACGACTCGTCGCCTTCGCAGTTCATGGACGCTTGGAGTCAATGCAACGACGAACGCCAAGGTCATGTCGGCCATTCATAATGCTGTCTCGCCGCTGACCGCGTTGGGCATCAAGAGCAGCTACCAAAACGAAGGAGACCCGTTCGAGGCAGACTGGCAAGAAGGTACCATCACGACCTTGCTTTTTCCTCGGAGAGAATCTATGCTGACTGTTTTGTCTCCTCCAGTTTTCTTCGGGTACAAGTATGCGAAGCTGTTGTCCATCAAACAGAAGTACGATCCCCAAAACTGTGAGTCGATACTTGGGTTGGTTTGAAGCCATGGAATTGGACACTAACCGATGGTAACAGTCTTCACATCATGGAAGGTAAAGAGTCCCCTCTAAAGCCTGCGTAATTTGCCCATGACGCTCTCCAGGGTGTCGCATCCGTGACAGATCTCCCTGCGTACCAGTGTTTTATTAATCAACAGAACAAGCTGCTTTATCAAGCGTAACCAGGTCGAAATACACATTGGTCAAGTTTGTTGGGCAATTCGTCTCGTGATCCGGGAAGAAAATGCTGCCATGACTGCAACTATTTTGTAACAGTCTAGGTTATACCTTGGAGAAAGCTAAAGGAATGGAAGATGTATTGCCGTCGATACTACTATCTAAGTCCGAAACCCCATTTAAGGAGCATCACTCGATGTCCATTTGCGTTGAATCGTCGCCCTTCACATCTTTCGCCCCGCTCGATGTTGGTTCGCTTTCTAGGCATGACGTGGATAGCTGCTGTGGTACGTGATCGGGTGAAAGGTGCTGCGTTGATGGTGGCGAAGGTGTGCGCTGCGCAGCTCGCTTCTTCGATCGCGCCGAGGGATTAAAGAATCCACACTTGGGGCAAAGATACTCTGTCCGAGCAGTAGTGAAAAACCGCACGTCGCAATCATGCAAGAAGACTCACGCGTATCTTCCCACACATTTTCTTTGACAAGACCGTTGTGAGCAAAACACTTCTGACAGATGAGTGCATAGCGTGAAGCAGAGACAGTCGTAGATTGGTCGTCGTCATCACCCAGAATCGCATCTGCAAGCTTGTCGTACCAGTGTTTACGTGCTGCTTGTATAGGTTGAGGTGTTGCTAAATGATTCATGTGTCAACGCAGCGGGTGACTGAGGGAACCGTAGCACACACGAGAGAGTAGTAACATTGGGCCAGGAACTTGTCCATTCGGTGTTTGCAAAAGTTGCTGCTGGGGAACCAGAGGAGGTGGCTGTGACACAATTGGGGTCTGGGGCACAGAAGGAAGGGGAACGTTTCGCCTCCGCAAGGGAGAGGCGCCTGGACTAAGCGATAAAGGTTCGTCGTATTTCTCGATGAGATTTCGCGTATTGTAATAATTCGTTTTCGCCTTAATCTCTTCTACTGTGTCGCGTTGCTTCTTGAGCACCTCCTTGAGCGTCTTTTCTGAACGGAAGGAATGAGTGACGGGGATGAATGGTGAATCTAGGAGGAAAGGACGGGACGAACCCTCGCGGTTACCCTTCCACGAGTACCATATTTGCATCATCCTCCGCGCAAACAGGATCCTTTAGGGTTCGGGTATGAGCTTGCCACCAAATGAAGAATGTCCACCATGCCACATACAACACAGGTCCAACGACCATCCCCGCGGTTCCGAATGTCGAGTCGTGCCACGTTGATGGTAACGTCCGCGTATACCATAGACTGACGTAGGCAAACCATAGGAAAAACGTCCCGAGCGTGAACTGCAGCGTTGTACGTCGTTCGCGCAGGCGGATCTCAGCGAGACGCGTCTGACGCTTCTGCACGTCCGCTGCCAGTCCATAAAGAATTGCTTCATAATCTTCAGATTCCCTCTGCTAAGCGCGCTAAGAGTTAGTATTGGAACTTGAGATGTGGTTACCGCAGACCTTGCGAAACCAGCGGGTGAGGAAAGACATGGCGGGACCGAGACAACATCAGGATACGACAAATTAGGTACATAGAGCCGACACAGCCACCACCTCAACTAGTAGACATCTTCTGTTACCGACCTTTCAGCCAGCTCTATTAAAAGTGACCCAAGGAAACGCGTTCCGCGAGGTAACACAGTACTCGTTTGGCTCATAAATTTTGATCATCCAGTGGTTCAGGGAACTCGATGTCGACTCCTCGTGGTAACCTATGTCGCTAGTAATCGTGTGCAAGCAGGTCTAGCATGAGAAGCCAAGGACCCATATCTTTGAAACAGTATGGCCCATAGTATATAAGACCTTCACTAAGGCCCCAACTCAACGCTGCTTGGTGCTATCTCGGTGACTTAAACTAAAGACGATGGCTGATTCATTAAATGATGAGAGTATATTCTACAAGTGAGCGAGGTTGGTTTGTACAATGAATCATTAACCTAACTGTTGATACTAGGAAAGCAGCCAATGTTGAATTCGATGAGACCGTTCGCAGTGCCATGTGGTTCCGCTCGTGTCACCGGGGACAAGAGTCTGTAGAGATTACGTCAAGTCGGGTTCACCATTGTCCTTTCATTGTTCGCCCTGCTGTTGGACATGTCTGTCTCCTCAGACTCTTCGGTCAAAGGTAAGGACGATTTTGACCAAATCTGGATAGCTTAGTAATCCTGCGATGTGTGCTGATAAGGTAAATTGACACTACGAAGAGCTCAACATCGATCAAGTACCACGAGCTTGTCTTTCCTCACTTTCCACAAATGCCGCCTTCAGCATCCAAGCAGAAACGACTCGCAGAAAAAGCCGCAAAACAGGCGGCAAAGCAAAATCACAGTGAAACTGGAACGTCTACCTCGACCCCAACGGGATCCATGATTGGCAGCGCTACCAACACTCCACTCACCGGCATCTCTGCCGCGAACAGCACCGATGACCTGACCTCAATGGCAAAACTTCAAATCGCGACAGAGAGGTACGTATTTTGCGTAGCTATGAGATCTTTACTAAGCATCATGTAGGAGTGCCGCTGGAGTGCTTGTCTCTGATCCAAAAGGCCGAGATATCAAGATCGATTCTTACACGCTTTCCTTCCATGGGCGTCTACTCATTGAGAACGCCGAGATATCCCTTAACTATGGGCAGCGGTATGGTCTCCTGGGCGAGAATGGATCTGGAAAGGTTCGTTTAGCTATTGGTGTCGCGTGACGATTGTTCACGACGACGTTACAGTCGACATTCCTTCAATCAATAGCGGAGCGCGACCTTGAGATTCCTCCTCACATTGATATCTATCTCGTGCGAGGAGAGGCCGAACCATCCGACGTAAACGCGCTCGATTTCATCATTGCTTCTGCAAAAGAGAAGGTTGCTAAACTCGAAAAGCGGATCGAAGACCTGTCCCTCGCTGAACACGTCGACGAGGTAGCCCTCGATACCGCATATGAAGAGCTTGAAGAAATGGATCCGAACACATTTGAAGTAAAAGCAGGAAGTATTCTCCACGGTCTAGGTTTCAGTCAGGTAATGATGCAGAAACCGACCAAGGATATGAGTGGTGGTTGGCGAATGAGAGTGGCCCTCGCCCGAGCCCTGTTCCTCAAACCCCATCTACTGCTACTCGATGAACCAACGAATCACCTTGACTTGGGAGCGGTCGTTTGGCTGGAGGCCTACCTGTCTACATATAATCACATCCTCGTTATCACGTCCCATTCGCAAGATTTCATGGACTCTGTGTGTACGAACATCATGGACCTGACGATGAAGAAAAAGCTTGTGTACTACACGGGTAACTATTCGATCTACGTTCGTACGAAAAAGGAGAACGAGGTGAATCAGACGAAAGCGTATCACAAACAGCAAGAGGAAATTGCCCACATCAAAAAGTAAGATACCCCGTTAGGATATCTGATAAATCACTGACAAACTCCAATTAGATTCATCGCATCCGCCGGTACATACGCCAATCTTGTGAAACAAGCCAAATCAAAGCAGAAGATCATCGACAAAATGGAAGCCGCAGGTCTCATAGAGAAGATTGAAACCCCACGACCACTGCACTTCCACTTTGAAGATATCCGCAGGCTCCCACCTCCTATTATCGCCTTCAATGACGTTGCCTTCTCTTATTCGGGAAGACGGGAGGAATACTTGTACAGGTATCTGTCATTCGGTATCGAGTAAGTGACACCTCGTAATCTGGTTGTCGCTTAGCTCACACTCTGATCTACAGCATGGACTCTCGCATCGCCATCCTTGGCGCAAATGGTGCAGGAAAATCTACCCTTCTCCACCTTATCACTGGCGCACTCCAACCGTGCGAGGGAACGGTATCTAAACACGCCGGTTTGAAGCTAGCGAAATATTCGCAACATTCCGCCGATCAACTTCCATACGACAAGTCGCCAATCGAGTATTTCCAAAACATATTCGCCGAGAAGTATCCCGAGAAGGACTTGCAGGTGAATTCACCCAGCCTCTCCTAACCACGCAATTGTCTCACACCGCTTCCCCTATACAGGCATGGCGACAGCAACTCGGTAGATTTGGTCTATCTGGCTCACATCAGGTTTCTCCTATCAAACAGCTGTCTGATGGTCTGCGGAATCGGTGAGAAGAGGAAGACTGATCTGAGACTTAACCGGAACTGATCCATCAAACTAGTGTTGTATTCGCACAGCTGGCTATGGAGCATCCGCACATACTTCTCCTAGGTACGTGGTATTATTATCACGGCAAATAACAAGTGACGCCGACGCCCGTCGGATAGACGAACCCACCAACCATTTGGATATGGGTTCTATTGATGCGCTCGCTCTTGCCATCAAAGAGTTTGAAGGTGGCGTTGTGATCGTTTCCCATGATTTCCGTGCGTATTTTCCCATTGCCTGCTCCTCCCCGCTAACGTTTCCATTTCATGATCAGGGCTCATTTCGCAAGTCGCCGAAGATCTTTGGGAAGTTAAGGACAAAACTATTCGCAACCTCACGAAGCAAGATATCACTATCGTCGACTACAAGAAGAACCTCATCCAACAGAGTGAGTACCATTTCCCAACGATTCCTACGTGTGCATAGCTTAGATACCTCTACAGGTCATGCAGCGATAGAGAAAGCGAAACTGATTAGCAAAAATGCAACTAAAGGAAAAGCATAATTAAGATTGACGGATTATTCTCCTACCATCCACCACCTGTCTGTCCCACGCTCCACATTGTGACTTCGCCCTAGATTCTATTTCATACACGCTCGTTGCGTGCACACGTACATTCTCGACTTCCATGTAGCCCCGATCCCCTTTACAATGTCACGATTAGTTCCCCCCCATTGTGAGGTTGTCAACTTGTTTGTTCCGTTGGTGGATCGACCGGAAGATCTTTAATCTTGTTTGCACGAACGCAAAAGTGGGTTCTCCGAGGTTTGATGCGCACGAAGACTGATGGGGAGACAACGCGCTCACCATGAGGCACTCTTCCAGTGGACAAACTTAACTCAGTCTTTCGACTGAATCCAGAGAGCCAGTGGGCGGCGCCGTCATATACTTATTTCCTTGGTCCAATATACACACACGGCATCTCATCAAGCATCAACATCCTTGTGCTTCGCAATCAACTCGGAAATGCGAATGCAATGCTGTTGGTCAGGGGCGTGGTTTCCTCTCCTGGTCGCGATAATACGCGACGGCACATGATACGCATGCCACCGAGGCTTTTTCGCTCCGAGGTATGCCATCACGGACACCGTGCATGCGTCGATTTGGTGTACACATGTCCCGAAAGACAGAAGACACGCCTTGCAGTGCCGAACAAGGAGCGACTCGGAGTGCGTGCCACCGCCAAGAGCCTAGAGGCAACTCAAGATGTCCCCGATCAGAGTCTCGCTCCGAGGCAAACTTCAACCGCGGAGCCTCGACGCCTCTGGCCACATTATTTGGTACGAGGGGGGCGCGTCACCGAGGTTGCCGCTGCCGACCCTTTTGAGTCCGGAAAGCGTTGCGCACGACAATGGACATATTAAACATGGGCCCATCAAGGCGGGTACAACGTGGCTGAGCTCAAGCGGTGCCCAATGCCCATGATGCCTTTATTTTATTTTCTTCTTCTCCCGTGTCCCTCGCATCGGAAAAAAAGGATGCCTCGAGGCAGGCGCCATTTCAATGGGTATTGTTCAAATGTCCCCATCGTCGAGAGCGACGTGAGAGCGTACGATTCTCAAGGTAGCCCCTTTTAGAGCACCCCACAATATCAAGAAGCCGCAGATGTCCACAAAAGATATATATTATATCAGGCGGAGAGTCAGACACCGACGCGATCGCCGAAACGTCGCGACGTGGTGCACTGGACTCATTTGTCATTCAAGGTTGATGCCCAACGTATTCGAGTGCGCCAATAAGTTCAGCCAACGGATAAACTAACAGCGGACAATGATATATTTGGCACAGGAAATGTCTGGTATCGTAACACCGTAATCGATTACGCACGACGTAAGGCGGGTTACTCGGCGCGCATGTGATCCCCGAGAAAAAAAACCTAGAACACGACCCAACTATCCCCACTATGGACCGTACGGAGATGGTAATTGGGGATGTTCTTGACTTTGATACACACTAGGCAACGGAAGCGGGGCCTGGGGACCGCTGGCGGGGTGCGAGCCGTAGTTCGGTTGCGGGGGAGGAGTGGCGTTGTTGGCAGCCGGGTTGGAAGTGTAGGTAGCATAGTTGACCTGTTGCTGAGAGCCGGGAGGAGGGGCGTAGTTGTATGGCTGGCTCTGAGCCGGAGGGACGGGTGCTTGAGGAGATTGCTGTGAATAGGCATTATACTGCTGGGGAGGGGGGCTTTGAGGGGACATCGGCTGCGGATATGGATTGTACGGCTGGGCAGGGAGGCCTTGAGGGACTCCTGGCTGTGGATACGCAGCGTAGGGTTGAGCAGGGGGGCTTTGAAAGGGGACTTGCTGAGGAGGTACACCGTATGACTGGGTAGGGGGAACATTGGAGGGGTACGTGTTGTAGCTCTGGTATTGCATAGCAGGTGGCGCTTGGAACTGAGGTTGAACCATGGCAACACCGGGGTTGAGAACGTCGGTAGTGGCTTCCTTGACCGAAACGGTCCAGACACCTCTGCCACGAATGGCGTTGATGATGGCATACAAGAAGATGACGTCGTAGTAAATGAACGCTGAGGATATGGGTGTAAGCACGTCAATAATGACAGCAACAAGGAGCTTACCACACAAGAAGTTGACAAAGGCAAACACTTCTATCGCCGTGATTTCAGTGCAAAGTTGAGTGACCACCGGATCCGCATCTGTAAGATGGTTAGTTTGCTTTGACCGTTTCGTGTTGACGAAATCATTGGCCTACAATAATCGTTCAAGCCGGAACATCCACCAGGGTAATAGTATGCCTTTCCGGCGACAGTATCGCCAGCAGTTCCTGCCCACAATATCCACAAAATAACTGTCGTGTATTTCCTCCATGTCAGACAGCTAGAAGTCGACAATCATTCAATGGGCCATTACGCACAGAACCAGATGAGTTCAAATATAATCGTGGAGGTGCAGACACGACGCAGATTTCCCAGGGCCAGGCTGTTCACACATCAAGATGGTTGGACAAAGGAAAATAATTTTTTCACTCACAACAGTGGGAGGGAGACGATCGAGAGACACGATATGCCGAGTCCGAGTGGAACGAAAGACGAGTAAATGTCAACATACCCAGAAATCAGCCACTCGATGTGGGCACAAAGCCCTAGTACAGCGAAGGAGAGGATTGTGATGAGTACTAAAAATATCGTCAGCCAAAACTTTTCCTGCGGTTTAAAACCATAAGTAACAGGCTCACCAAAGATGACTACTCTGAACCAAGGAATGATAGCCATCTTTGCTGGCTAAGTAAGTGAGAAAGAGGAACTAAGAGTGGAGGGAAGAAAAACAACACAGTCAAGGTACGGTCATGTTCAATTTGAGGATAAATTACATATGTGTTGCCTTAAAGTTACTGTGAGTTCGGTGAGTGGTGTAACCATTCGCACTCGTTTCCGTAAAATGACTTGGCCTCTGACATAAGAGCCTGTAAGGCTCCAGTTCGGTGAGAACCAAGCCCTGGTACAAGCAGATAGGAAATCGTGTCGCATCGTCTCACTGACTTACATTCAAAAACTCTTGGACTTGGGAGGATGATCTGCCAAGTCAGCACTGGTTCGTTGAACCTCAGGCAAACACCTACTTGACGGCAGGCCGGCTAGCACGAAAGGAGTAATTCAGGGTCGTTGCTGTGCTAAAAGCAACCCACCCGACCGGCGTCGTCAAAGCCATACTGGTAAGTATCTCAAAAGATTGGAGGACGTTTCCAAGCGACAACGCTACAAACATTGTCTATGTTGATTACATGGTTCGGATGAGTTCGCACGAATGGCAGGTTTCTCTATTTAAAAAAAGTTCCGGATCTTAAGTTGCACAGGTGTTGTCAATGGACGCATCGCGCCGCCAAACCTATCGCTTGGAAGTGAAGAGCCTGATGCAATCTATAGCCCCCGAACTGAGCGTCTATGCAAACACACTCCCTGAACCGAGTCAATCGTCCCCACGTGTCACAACTAGGATGGCATCTTCGACGTGGACAGGATCTAACAAAGGGTCTGTGTCGTCCCTGCTACAATACATACCTATGCGTGCGCAAGAACGACCGCGGACACTGACGAGCTAGCCTATCAACTCACTCTGACATGACCTGTCCGCGAACAAGGTTTAAATGTTAAAGGCAACTTGAAGTCGCTGTGCACACTTTTTCGCGATGATCGGTCGTTTCAATATCAGCCACTGACAAGTGACTTGGTCCAATCCATGATCCCTATTCAAATCGTCGCCAGAGCATTTCCGCCGACGTCGGGTAACATAGTCAATGGGATTAGATCAAAACTGATGGCGATACAAGAAAACGCCAATCGGAATTGCCACTGCATTACATATGCCATCTTGGGGGGGAGGTGTGTTGAGTCTGTCAATTGCTTCCATTTGAACCAGGAACAACTGATACGCGCGCCGCAGTTCCACCGTCGGGAGCAGTGCTGAGTAGTGGCACACACATATATATCTCTGCCCTTTCTACTTCAGCGAACGAGAATAAAAGCCACGTTTTCACTTTGGCGTGCACGTGGAGGGGAATAGGGCGCAAACCCTCCAAACGTGAACCTCGATGCGGCGACGAGCGTCGCACTGACACACGCTTCGGAAGAATATAGAATATCATAACTGCCTAGTGGTACCGCCCTCGGATCGTCCCGAACGTTCAGAGGGCAGTCGTTGTAATCTTGATCCTGGTATCTCGGACATGCAACTGGGAGACGGGGTCCCCTCCCCAAACTACCTCACCAAATCAAGCCATGCCAACGCTCCAAGTCTGCCGTTCCCCTGCCTAAATGATATTTGCGGCTCCTTCTGCGTACAGCACCCGTGCATGTATGCGTTTGACCATTGTTCTTGACTCGGTCTTACCGCCGGCGAAGAAAACAAGCCTCATACGATCCGTTCTTGGTTTCCCAGGTCCTTGCAGTACCTCGTCCGGATCACTCGGTTTCGCCACAACCGTCATATGGACACGCCTGTGACACGGAAAATACACGTTCATACGGACCTTTTTTATATTTTATTTTCCTATTCATTCAGTGTTGCGACGTAACCTTTGTGCTTACCTCCTGAACCAAAATGCGCACACGACGTGAGAGCGGATAGAAGAAGCCGTTTCGGATCGACCCATTAGGGCCTTGGGCTTCCTCTCACCTAGCGTCATCGTCATTGTGAGAACGAACGACAAAGAGCCGCAATTGCAACGTTTACCCACCGAGTGGGTTCGTCTCCAGGATGCGGCGCACAGCCCTAGGGGGGAAGAGGCTGTACACGAGATTGATGGATATGAGATTGAGAGTTGCAGGTTACCTATAGCTCTCACTCCCCTCTGACCCCGTTTAAATGACGATAACAGCCGATTTAAATTAGATTCAGCGTCTCTGCAGAGCCAGGGTCACCCGTGTTTCAGCAACGAGTCTAATTCGGAGGAGGTGGTGTACAGAACGACGTGCAGCACTGAAAGTAACAAGTGCTTTGACACGACCTTGTCTTGCGGTGCCTAAAGGCACGCCACCTCGTAACTTTACTCTCGTCCTTCTGATGGATCCGTCGCCACTCCCACGCTTTTGAGCCGTGACCGAGAAAGTGGCTTGAAAAGGGTATAGAAATCTGCGCTCCCGAGCAAGAAGATATCGGAATGAGTGTGCGAACATGACAGCGGCCCATGCCTTTTACACGCGCAGTGCATAAAGTGCATTTTGTCACGGCATCATGGGAGCACTCATTAGAATGGAAAGCACACACGTTCCCCTTGATTTTTGGGCTCATCAGAGAAAGTAGTCTGCAGGCGGACGTTTGGCTGGAATCGACCGGACATCCTACGGGAGCGTGGGGTCAGTGTAATGAAACGTTATCAAAAAATCTCATTTGGCGATGGGCGGTCAGTTCAACCCCGCATATCGCCTTTAGGTTGAGGCAAAAAACCCCAGGATATTTATGTAATCCGGAATAGGAATCTGGAACTTACCGAAGGGGCATGCGAGAAAACCTTGTACTCCTGAGCAAGGTGTTCATCCAGTTCAAGGATTGAAGCAACGTTACCACACCTGAAAGTTGTGATGATGAAAAAGCATCATGACCGGAAATTGATCCTCAGATGAAAGGCCGACATTCGCATGTTCGGAAGTGGAGGGTCATCAACACTCACCGATAACAATAGTTGGGGGCACTCCACACGGTAACAATGGTTCCGTCAAACATGAGTTTGTAACCTTCCATCGCGAGTTGATGGGCGCGCGCGATGAGGTCAATAGCATTGTTATGAGCGAATGTCTTGGTAATATCAGCACCGAACAAGAACCCAGCGCCCCGCGGAGATAGACCCCAACCAGTAATGTCTGGCACGTTAGTACAACAGCTTTAGCAAACGAGTCCCAACGCACGGCGAGAAAACCGTACCATCCGGATCTGACCACAACAGATCACACATTGGTCCATCATGAGGCACCTCTTGTTTGCGATCTATAGCACGGATCTAGAGGCGGAGACCAAACAAAAAAAGGTTGTGATTGAGCCAAGTTCTTTGCGCGTGTTTCGGAGCCACCCGTTGGATAAACTAATACATACTTGATCGATGGCCTGAAGGTTTGGACTCAGACCGCCGTGCACGCAAAACACCCGGCCGTCCACTATCGCGCCCAGAGCGAGGTAATCGAACACTTCACAACACCACCTCCACACGTTCGTGCTCCCATATTTCCTTTGACATTCATCGTAGAATCCGTAGACTTGCGTGATTTGACGGGATTCGTGGTTTCCGCGAATGAGCGTGATGCGTTCTGGATAGCGGACCTTGAGAGCGAGCAGGAGGAGGAATGTTTCTACGCTGTAAAACCCTCTGTCCACGAAATCGCCTGCGGCGATCGGGCGTGTGAGTTATACTCGGAGGCGTAGCACACGAGCACGCCATCACAGAAGGCTAGATGGACGCACCCATGAAAAGGTAATTCGTTCCCGGACAAAACCCGCCAACTTTGAATAGTTCCATAAGGTCATAGAACTGGCCATGAATGTCACCGCAGATCTTTTTTGGTCGATTGCAATTCATAAATCACAAACATGCGTGTGGAGAGAGACGGTGGACGTTCACATCTCATGGGTTCAAGTGCAAGGCGGACGACTCACTGTCACGGGAGAGTCCACGGGCTGAACGTTGGCTTCCTCTATGAGGATCTCACGGGCCTTGAAGCATAGTCTCTTCACTTGTTCCTCGGATATTGGTTCACAGCGTGTTAGCTGTTCAATTTGCCTTGTAGTCGACCGGGATGAGATGATTCGATTTTGAATAGGGCAACCAGATTGATCGGAGGTACATGGGAATGATGGACATGATAATGAGAAGCTGCGTGCATCAAAGGCGTGTAACACACCTGTCGAGGTCGCTGGGCATCTTTGGATATGATATGTGGACGAGATAGGACGCTGACTTATGGTAATAGTAATAGTGAGGTACACTCGGACTAGGTGGCACTGCACTGCCTTGTCCATTCCCAGCCGGGCCGTGATGATCACTCACAGCACGGTTTCACCTCCTCACAGCATTCGCTACCGTCACCACTGTATATCAGGCACATTCAGAGGCGATGTATAAACAACATTGTACAGTATCATGCAGTTTGTTATGGACTATATAGTATGTATATACTTCTGGTGACGGTGATGTAGGTGGGCTCGGACAAGGAAACGTCCGAGCGTACGATAGAATGATACAGAGAATCGATCCACAAGACAGAAGCGAAACACAGCAAACGGGAAACTAACAAAGACGGGAAAGAGGGGTTTTTTAGAAGTGGGTCGAGTTAGGATCTTCCTCGAAGAAGGGCATCGTGTTTCCATGTTTGGTTGAGGGGGAGATGCGTTGCATGGTAAGGATAGCTGTGTATAGATGAGTGAATGTATGAATTCGAGAGTGGCGTGGTAGGAATGCTGGACACTGGAGAATGCTGTACATGCGAAACGCGAATATCGCCACGGATGACTCGCTCGTCCTGGATCGGCGCCAAGATGGGAGGCGGGGAATCGTATCTCGGCAGGGTTTGTTGTTGCATCATGGAGTGGTGATAGTTGCCATGAATGATGTGGTTGTGCGAAGAGACGTAGCCGTTGGCAAGGGCGGAAGGGTCAGGTAGAGACTCGATGGTATGATAGGCTGTTCCGTCGTGTCTATCGTCCTGATAGGCAGAGTAGTTGGGCGTGGGTGGACCGGAGGTCTGGGAATGGGGAGACACAGAGTGGCAAGAGTCTGGCGACGGCGAACTGACCGCGTGGTAGTGGTTCGGATAGGACTGCGGATGTGAGATGTGGGAAATGGATAGACGAGAAGATACAGACGAGAGATGAGCGGAAGATGGGGGAGAGTGATCGTGCATATTGTCTATAGACGAATGATGAAGGGTGGAGGGCTGAATGCGCGGCAAGGGCGATTTTTCGCTGTAGGCGAACTCATACGGTTGATCCACCGCACTCGTCGGTGGTGCATGCGAGGTCGGAGAGACAAAGCCATAGTTCGAGTGCTGGGAAGATTCGGTGTAATTCGGCGGACTGTCGCTATAGTGGGACGCTAAAGGAGATGACTGCGACGCAATATGCCCATTCGTCAATGCCTGGGAATGTGGCGAGATCATCGGATAAGTATTTTCCAATGGCGTTGAAGAGCGACTCGAGCTGCTTGCAGAGTGCACGTTGTCATTGTACACGGGTACTTGAGCCACAGGAAAAGCATGTACGAGCGGCGGCGGGGAGTCAGGGGGAGGGGGGATCATCGCGTGTTCCAGGGCAGGCGGGGGAGAGGGTGTGTCGCTGGGTACCCGTTCGGGGGTTACAATTGCCGAAGAAGACCGACTATTTTTTGAGCCATTAGCGCCGACGGCACGCGCTATTGCAGCACGTGTAGCAGAGCTGGAGCTCCTCCGTGAGCCGGGGGAAAGATGGATGCGATAGCTAGAGCAGAGCGTCAGCGACATGTCAGTGGTCGGACGAGGCAAATACTGGTAACTCCGTGCAGGGTCGAATATGAAGACGATCCATAATGCAACGGTGACAATGCACGGACAGGGGATCGGCGACGTCAATAGGAGACACTTACTGTTGTTGGAGATTGTCCTGCCTGGAACATCGGGTTTCACAGCCAGGGAAGGGGCATTTGTGATTCCGTTCACCTGTGTGCACGCGCAGATGGCGGGCGAGGTGACCGCTGGTTGTGAAACCGCGCTCGCAGGTGCTACACACGTGTTTTTTCTTTGGGCCGGAGTGTGGTGCTGGGTGGGAGAGGGAGTGGGAGGGCGGGGAAGCGGACTGGCTGGAATCGGAGAGGTACTGGGAGGAGGAGTACTGGGAGTAAACCGCGGAGTCGTGTTTTGTGGAGTGGCGGGGCATCTGACAGAGTGTATGCAGGGCTGCAGCGACGACGGGATCAGGCCTTGCGGAGGAACAGCACTCGGAGCAGGCTTATGAGGAAGCAAGCTGTCAAGGCGGTACGGAAAAAAATACGTAAGGTGATAAAATACGGGTGGAAAATATACGAAATAAATGGCACAAGAGTACATATAGTTCATTCGGACCCTGAAATCTGCTCACATTTTGGCTTTTCCCGTTATCTGGATCTCGTCGCTAACCGGCACCTGCCGTCCTGTACGGACGCGCAAATATAATTTCGGCGCGGAGCCTTTTCCGCCTTCCTATTTCGGACCGCTTCTTGCTTCTCCATGTGTGAAACGACTGCACACCAAAAGCCGCTCTTCACTCGGTCAACGTCCTGCTTTACGAGCAGCACTCGCTGCAGTGATCAGGAACGCACCTCCCCCTTTTCGGTGCCGTCTAGACGTAAACAACGTGCGATCACCAATCCTTCATTGGCGTGTCATTTCAGTACGACATCTCCTGATCGGTTGATGGCTGTGGGCCCGATCACATTGAGCAACCTTCTTACCATGGAAACCACTCTTCCAGCTCAAAGCGCCCATTCAACCCTCAAGGAGGGCCATCGACCTGCAAGCTGATTCATTACAACACACCCTCCCAGCGAGGTCCGATTTACTTATATCCGTCAACACCTCTCCAAATCCGCTTGCATCGGCCGATCCATTTTTCATATGCCTTGCCACAATCAGTCTAGATCGCCGCCTCTCCTTGTCAAGATCTGCACAATTTCGCTGAGCTGACAATGCAAAGCGTGCTACACGCCCTGGAGCCCAGCTCTTGGTCGCAGCAGTAGGCACTTGAAAAAAAAAAAAATCCGCGTCCTGGTCGTGACATAATCTTCTCGCCTAGCATATGCGCCCCAGTCGTCGACATGCAGAGTCCAGACGGCGTTCTCAAGCGTTTCTCCCACACTCAACGACTGCCATGTCGTTCAGTCGTTGGCACATTCACACCCCACCTCTCTCATATGGCCCCGATCAACGTATAGTGAACTTAAAAATCGACACCCCGAGGCGGAAAATGCAACGAGGCTTCGAATCGTCTTCATATCACGCAATTCAACCCAAGTGGATGCCTGGTGTGCTTCTCATTGTGCGTCTCCACGAGCGTGATTGGCTGAAATGATCTGCGAGGCTTGTCAGTACGAGATCACAGCAGCCCTGAAGGAGTTAATCTACGTTACCCATGTGTACCTTTTTCCTCCACCCAACTATGGAATCAACTTTGCTTTTGAGTTCCGAAACTCACTCGTGTGTCGTACCCACATTCCTTTAAAGGCGCAGCTCAGAATGCGGGCTAGCTTCACACAAGTCTGCCCCCTCTTGGCTGAGGCACGTGCTTGCGATCCTCTTGGCGCTGTGGGCCGGCTACGTTCTGAATCAACAACAATCAGCTGTGACCAATCGACCCCCATAATTCATACCTGGGAGAGCACAGCTTCCCATGGGGATAACCCAAGCTGATTATTTGCAATAACACCCCACTCGCCCCACACAGTCGCGATTGCAACATGCGGGTGCAGTAACTCGAGAGAGTTTGACGGAGCCGCACTCAGGGTCGCCACCTTTTTGTGGTTGAAGGACGACATCGAACGTTGCGGAAAATCTACCATGACAGCGGTAGCAGCGCGCGTATCAGGGAATCGATGCCGACATGCCTTCATGGAGAAGAAGATAAAACAAAACAAAACGCGAGATCACCTACATGTCTCACCCACTCGGAGGAAAAAATAAAATAAAAATAAACCAAACACGATTACCATTGACCAATCTAGACCTAGTCGCGTTTGGCGTCAACAAGTCATGTACCTGCTTGGCTTGTTGGCGGGGAGCGGATCCAATTGCCCGGAAGCGATGCTCGAGTGTATGTATGTATGCGGCCACACCTGTAAATGGTGAGATGCGACAAGCCTTTGGGAAAAGATATGCCAGTGGAGCAACCGGGCTTCGGGGATGGGACCTGAGTCGTCACCAGGCTGACGATAGATATATGCGTCATGTCAAAACGCCATCAAGCGATCATCGACACAGATTCAATATGACGGCAAAGGCTTTGCAGTAAATCACGAGAACCTGTCGCCTTGCTGGGGAATCTAGTGTTCGTGGCTCCCCATCTCGTGTCTGCAATTCAGTGGTGCGAAAACGATCAGTGTATACAGACTCGGAGACGTTTTCTCTCACCAACAGTCAAGAACCTGTTTAAATGCGTTCACGCTGCCACGTTCATAGCTGGACGCAGTGCTTATCAGTGGAGAGAAAGCGACCTGGGTGACAGCGAGTTACGGTATACCGAAAAATTTCCTGCGCTCTATAACCCAGAAAAAAAATATTCGAGGTCAACGTGACCGTTTTATTAGGTTTATGACACAAGGTTTGGCTCCGGCTTTTTTTTTTTTTTTTTTTTTTCGAGGTTCGCACTGGGAAGTCATCATTGGGCGATGCGGCAGTTCCGTTTTGTACCCCGTTTTGATGATTGTTTCCCGAAAGGCTGGAACCTTGGTTGACATTTGCTGTCTGAGGTAAGTAGCGTCTGGATCTAAATTTCTTCCGTCTGTTGAATTTCAACAGATTGGTCGTTTGGGCCTGTAGCATCCGCTCCCAGACAGGTAAGCTTGGAAATTGGGGTCGGACTGATTGAGGATTAGTAGCAGGGAACCTTGTCGGGGAAACGAAGGCACCCGTCAAGCGTCAAGGGGCTGTGTCACACGATCACTAGTACGACAGTCATCGTAGTAATTTGGATCTCTTGGGAATGGTCTTGGTACTCTTGACTAAAGCCTTCTCAGAACTGTGCTGGCATGAGTGTCACTGTGAGACCGACCGAGCATCGGGAATACGTGTCATGAAAGCATACTCGACAGGTACATGGGAATGAGTAGATACAGTAGTGCAGTGAAATGAAACAAGAACCTGTCATCGTGGTATCATATCAGCTCCCAATCGGCTTCCGACTTCAAAGCCGTTGGTCCAAGCGTGCGGGGCTTCATGTTTTGCATTATGATACCAGATGCGGCGCTCGCCTTCGAATCCTACCCCACCCATCCAACTCATCAACCTATTCACGACATAAGCTTAGAATATGCGAATAGGCTTGCCCATCGTGCTCTTGATGTGCAGCGACTTGACGTTTTGCCAGTTCTTCTTCAGTAGCGAGACCAAGAAGTTGATACCTACAACAAGCCACATTAAGATCGAAAACAGAAAGTCGCGTCAACATGACATACTCAGCATAACGTTGCCCAGCACTTGGTCATCCGTCATCTGGACGTGTCCAACGGCAACACCCAAGCAAAGCACCTTTTTGAGCTGGAACTTGATAGTCGAGCGGACTTCGATGAGCTTGTTCGTCAGGTCTTCCGAGTGGGAAACAGGGGTTGGGAACTTTCCGGCTGTTTGGTAGATTTCAGCCGCTGCTCGCGAATCCTGCACAACATCCTTCGTACCTTTAGAAAGACCGGGACCGAGGAGACGAGGGATCTGCTTGATAAGGGCCTCAGAGGCCAAGAAGGCGTCGTATTTTTTGGCGAGCTTCTTGACAAGCTTTTTATTCTTGTTGAGCCTGTGCGGAGGTCATCATGCATTCGAGTCGAGGTGATCGATTTCCATACTTTTTCAAGTCATCGACGGACATGTACTCGAGTTCGATTTGCTTTGCACGATCAATGTCGGCCGCATCGGCCAGGATGCAAATGGACATGCGAGGACGGGGAATGTTGGGTAATCTGCATTGCAAGAGGTCAGCTACGAACGAGATGATCGGACGAGGGCGATTACTACTTTACAGTTCCCGAGAAACGTTTATCTCTCTGAGGGTCATAGTTCTTGAGACCGATTTGGAGCTCGATTGTCTCCACAAAATTGCGTTTTTTCTCGTCACTGGCTGCTACAAGTAGCTCTTTGACGGAGCCCCGCACGCTTGACACTGAGAGCTTGCTTCCGCTGGTCGCGATCCATCAGAATCAGAAGAAGAGGAGAAACTGGTGTCGTTCGCCATACCTCATGCTTTCGTTTCTCCTGACCTGGCCGGAGGTGGATTCAGAGATGATATGGGAAAAATAAGGTTTGGGTGGCTAAGAGACATATACAGCGTGACGTGAGTCAGCAATGTCACACTCCTTCCATATCCGGTATCGTCTCACGTGACCGTGTCTGAGACCAAGTTCCCACTGGGTTGGTGCGGTTAACTTCTACCCTTCTGGTCCGCAGAAGCCTTGATCTGTGAATGGTCGCTCAGTCTGTATCCGCTATTTGTATTCTGCCTGCCATTCTGTCAGATATACGGTCACATTAGCTGTCAAGGTACGTCAAAACATCAAGATTGTATCCGCAATTCACGCGCCTCCACAGAACTATGCCACAACCATGGCCGGTTCAACTGTATGTGGGACACACACGCTCTCGGCTGGACGTGGCTGATTTCATTTTATAGAGAAAGTACATCAGACCCTGACCGAGCCTCGTTGTCTCCCCGGACAGACCTTCTCTCGCCCTCTCCCGAATTCGACGATGTCGACCCGAGGCGCATTCCTCGCGGACCCGGCGTCAAATTCCGCCGTGAGCGCGAGCGAGCGCATTCCACCGCATCCCCGCGAGACCTGATGGACATGCTCGTCAACGAGGAGTACGAATCCAAGCAGACGCGCAAAGTCCTATACACTGCGTTTGATCGACTCGAACACGAAACCAGACGCGCCGAGGGCGCCGAAGCGCGTATAGAAGAAACGATACAGCGAGCACGCGCTATCAACGAAGCGAGAATATCTGCTGAGCAACGAACGGTACGCGCGCAGGAGGAACTCAAGTTGTACAAACTGCAGCTGGACAATGCACAGAAGGAAATTCTTCGTGCGCAGGATGTACTCAAGGCCATTGAGGCTCAACGTGATGAAGCAGAGGCAGCGGCCGTCTCTGCTCGTTCAAAAGCGCGTAGGTTGAATGAGGAGCGGATGATAGAGTTGGCCCGAGAGGAAGGCCGTCGATTGGGATTCGAAGAGGGTGTCCGCCGAGGCAGAAGAATGGATTATCGGGCCTATGAAACAGGAATTGATGATCGGCGCGAACAAGTCCGAGAAGTGGCTGCCGAGATGGTGGATAGGTTACTCGAGGCCCCTGATGAACCGGAACAAATCGAGGTCTTGCAAAGGCCCACCCCCATCCCACCACCTTCCGTACCTAGAACTCCTCCCGAGGTCCACCGCATCGAAACCCCAATCAGCTCGTCACTTGAGAACCACCGTCACAGCTCCCGCGGCGGGCGAGATTCTTCGGACACCGCCAGCAGGGGGTCCCTGAGGCGTGCGCATGACCCAGTGATTCCTCCTGCCCCGTCACTGACAGAACTACGAATCATTCCTAATGGTATTCCCTCCATACCGACACTCAACAGCCAGTCGTCCCAACCCCGGTCGGTATCCCAACCATGGGGAGGTCCTCCTACAGACCCGCCATTCAGCAGGCCTACGTCTATTCGGAATTCCCCACGCCGCTCTGAAATCCATGTCCTTCCGGATAACTACATCCCAACTGCTGATGCTAATCATCAAATTTCTCTTCCACCCCCGCACGAATTACACCGCATACCTTCGCCAACACCTTCTCAACAAACACTGGGACAGGCCCCTGACAGAGGCAAGGGTCGTGACTACATGTACGATAACTACCCTCCTCCGCGTAGGGGTTCTCCTGATGATTCGCTGGCCTCTGGGAAACAATCTACCGCATCCACTATTTCTCAGCTCGACATAGTTGGTTTGCCATCCAGCGCCAGGCATCGAGATCGTTCCCACGGTGGTTTGAGCGTTATCCACGAAGACGCAAGCAATCGGTCGGATCGGATGTCAGATTACTCGCAAACAGTTACATCCACCCCTCAAGCAGGGCGCGATGCATTCGCAGGAATGAGAAGTAGCGAATCACTGCAGCGGGACAGAAAAGCAAAGCAGCGATTTGCAGACGAGCTACGATATTCTGACCCTTCGCAGGCCGAGCAATGGAGACAACAGTCTGATGGTGTAAGTTCTGATACTACAGATCACTCGCCGACTGACTTATTTCTTTTCTTTGTGTCAACTCTAGTCCCGCTCCCAACCCCGTGAAGGCCCTCCGACGAGACATTACCCATCCCATGTCACAGTACCAACACCACTATCTCCTCCCAGAGTCCAACAGCAGCCGGATGCGCGACTCCGAGAGCGTCAGGGTCGTCCAAAGGCGCGGAGTGGACCGAGAGATCAGCGTAGACCGCTCTCGTCAGATAGTTCCGTCCCTGAGATCAATGTTGAACCTCCGGTAAATACCTCATCCTGTCCTTTTTTGGATCAACTAACGTCAATTGGATGAAAATGGTAGTCAAGGTCCCCATCTGATGCTCCATCGAGAGGACTTGGAAACCCCCCTCCCAATGGCTTGTTAAGTCCCGACCACGCCCACCGGCCTCTACCGGTTCCTGCGCCTTCAGGAACTAGCGGTCGCAGTTCGCCGGTCATCCCTAACGTCCAGGCAAATATGGCAGGGCAGCTCTATGCTATGCCATCAAGTGGGCAAGTCCCTCTGGGTTTCGTTCCATCACCCACTGTCAATCGTTCTTCTCACGGCCCGGTGATGCCCCATAATACCGGCGGTGGTGCCCCGCCCCAGCACCATGCCGGCCTGTATAGATCTTCATCCGAAAGATCTGAGACTGGTCGGAGTACCCCTATATCTTTTTACGCGGCGTCACCAGTACCTGCCGGAGTCACGTATCCTGCGCCTCCCATAGCTCGATCCGCTACGTACCATGCACAACCCTATTCTCAGAGCGCTGGTAGTAATCCTTCGGTCACGTCTGAAGGGCGCCGCAGGCGTGATAGCTTAAGCGCCACTGCTGGGATGACACCCAGGACCCGACCAATACAGACGGCAGGTAGTGCCGACAGTGGTGGTCATGATTCTCACATGTCCAGGCGGCAATCAAATGCCTCCTTGGGGTCTCAAAAGTCGCGACCACCCTATTCGCGATACGACCCAACCGAGTACCACGATATTGCTTATCTGGTTAGCAACGATTCCGTCGACTCTGTCACAGGCGCGAACACGGCTGCAAATGGTGGTGGTGGCCCAGTCGGACAGGTGCGTATGCACGGATCACCCGCGTACATGTATTCTACTTTACGGACGAACGAATAAGCGGAAAGTGCCATGTATTTTTCCCCTTTGTGTTACTTGTTCTAATTGTTTCAGTGCTGAGTTATTTTATTTCGTATGTTTCCGTGTAGTAGTGATCACATGTATCTCCGATATACTTACGTTAGGGTGTCATGCTAAAAGCGAACGACACTAACCCAGAATGTCATGTTTGCATTTCCTGCATGCTACCACAAACGACGTGTGTAGAAATGGATGGATTCAACAGTATGTACCTTGGCCAGGCTGTCACTTGACAATGGACAGATAGGGGACGCGGTGATGGCTATCTACTCATCATATCAGCGACGTCTTCCCCACCCCCCTTTTCTCACTCTAACCGCGTCCGGCATGGGAAGACACAAAGTGTCGAAACCGTGTATCGTAGGAAAACTAAACAGACAGGGGCAAACACCGACGAAAAGGCACTCTCACATAAACGATAAAGCGGCCCTCACACGCCGCCGCCCATCAGCGCCTGCCACGGATTCACGTACGCAATTCGTACGGTACGTGTGTAAGTATGTGGCGCTATGAACTGAGATATTCGGAGGATGTGTGTGTGTCACCGGTTGACGGGTGTGCGGTGTGAGCCACAGTGTCGGCGGGTGGCTAGCGATTGAGTGACTCAGTACCCGGGCGCGGATGATCAATGCTCCCATGGTACGTGTCCCATGTCCCCACTTGGTCTTGTCCGGTCTCCGACGTCGATGCGTCGTATCCTTGCGGAGCATAAAGGCAAGTACATATGTACTCAGCCGCTGGGCGTTGCCATGATATTGACCAACGATCCCAAACTTTGAGCAAAGGTGCCTTGCGAGCGGTACCGATGCCACGGGGGTCGAGATGAAAAAAAAAGGGGGGGGCAATGGGTCCAGGCAACTTTTTTTTTTTTTTTGGGGGGGGGGGGGGCGTGGGAATTAAAAAAAAAACCCAAAAAAAAAACGAACAAGGAAACCCCCGCGCGCGCGCGGAAG
>JBBPNA010000125.1:0-42537 GCA_038090555.1 Boletus subcaerulescens | reverse complement strand
AGTCGTTTGGGTTACGGATATGAGGCATATGGGGGGGGACCAGGGGGACCGTCAATGTTTTTTTTTTTTTTTTTGGGGGGGGGGTCTTGGGATTTAGAAAAGAACGTCAAACAATGAACGAACATGGAACCTCGCGTGCGTCGACGGAAGCGACGGTGAAAAAACACGTTGCAACGTATCCCCGTACCTTGATGATCAATGGCGTGGCGTATGGCACGGTGTGCGATGCACACCGGCATCGCGCTTCGAAAGGCTATCTGAGAATTCGAACCCACAAGTGCAATGCCCCCATTCAATGGCTCAATGCGAGATGATGATGTCGTCGGTGAGGGGCTGCAGCCTCGGTTCCTCTCGGCAGGTCCATCATTGTGTGTGAGTTCGGAGAGAGAAAGAGGGGGTTAGAAACGACTCGTGACATCTGCCGCGCCCACCACCCTTTTGGTTTACCCTCCAGGCCCCCTGTCGATGCCCTTGTACCGTGTAAACCCTCTGGCGTTCAGGGCCTGAGTCAAGGCCACAGGTACGACGGGGATCCGCCACGCCGACCTGACAGTACTTCCTAGTGGCAGTGGCTGTCAGTGAGTCGCAGGAGAAAAAAAAAGGGGGGGAACAACCAGGTTCTTTGTGTGCTCCTCGTGTAAGAATCATGGATCATCGACGTCACCTTCAAGTTCAAGGTTGGTTGTATCGTGGCACACGTGCCTCGGGATTTCCACTCCATCCAACTGAATGGTCGTCAGGTCCCGGACTCTCGGTCAGACAGCGACCGAGTCGATGTTTCGTGCGCAACATTGTTGTTGCCGTGGCGTCACTGGGTTTCGACAAAGGATGATATTGGTGGGCAGGGATTTCTCTTCGGCTTCTTGAACGTCGGCATCGAGGTATCATCTTATCCAAAAACGCGTCCTGTGTTTTCCTCGGAACCTCTTGGTTTGGTAAGCGAGCTCGCTTGGACATATGTCAGTAGAGACAGTCGTATCCGGAGACGAGGTGAGTGCACAGCTCACAAAAAGACCGACAATAGCCACCATGAATATTTCTACATATACTCTATCCCAAGGGCTCCGTCTTGAGCTTGAGCCCTCGCCTCTTCCTCACAACGACATCACCCACCGACACAGATTCCCCCACCGAGACCTACCAACCTTGTACGACTCTTCTTCCTCCCGGAAACGCACCGCATCCCCCAGCTTCCACGCCGCATCCGTCTCCAAATCCACCTCCAAGAGCGGGACGAGGTGCGTCCGCCTTCCGAGCACGAACCGCTCGTACACAACGTACCCCACATAGAGAACGACGTACACTACGACGCCAATGTACGTGGCGACGACGTTCTGAACAACATGAAATGTCGGCTGCTGTGTGAGAGACACGTCGCCCACGTCTTTATACGGAAGCACACGCACCCTTGCACTGAATGGTTGCAGTTTGACCGCCGAATACCCTTCTGCGATGAACAAGAGTAATGCAAGGACGACGACGCCGACAGGCAGCAACGGATAAAAAGGTTGCGTATAAGGCAAATCAGAAAGAGGTCGTCCCTGGGCTTTCCATGCCACTCGAAAGCGGAGTGAAATGAGTCCAATAGAGCCCCACACCAGCAGCGCTGATATCCCTGTCAGATTGAGCAACCAGGTAAAGACGATCCCTTGTCCCCATATCGTGGTCAAGAAGGCGAGGAACGACATTGCTAGGGACATGCTGTGAAAGCGTTATCGTGTTGACGCGGTCCTGAGTGGTGTTGGAGATGCTCACAATAATGCAGGAACGGGAACACCGTTCTTGTTTGTCCACCCGAAGATGCGGGGTGCTTGACCAGTCCTAGCCAACGCATATAGCATTCGAGAACTTCCATAAAAGGCGGAATTGGTTGCAGACAAGACAGCAGTGAGCAGGACTGCGTTGACGATGTGCACAGCAGCACCGAAGCCCGCGCGTTGAAACACTACAGTCAGTGGAGACGCTGTCACGTCTGAGCCTATATGCATAGATTGAGCATGTCAACCGCGGCGAGTAATCCCACAAAGGCAAAAAACTCACTGGAAGCTGCCCTGAGTAAAGTCGGATCCTGCCAATTTATGCACAATCCAATGGTCAAGATGGTCAGGACATAAAAGAGCACAATTCGGAAAAACGTCGCTTTCACTGCAGTCGGAACGGCTTTCCATGGCCGATCCGACTCACCGGCGGCGACAGCGACGAGTTCCACGCCGCCAAAAGAGTAAAACGCGTACACAAACGTTTGTGCAAAGTTGGCAAATCCGCCAATGAATGCTTGTCCATTTTGGAAGTTTGAACGGCCCTTTTGAAACGCGTTCGGTCATGAGGACACTCTCTCTCTGAGGGGCAGTCACGTACCGGTCCTGGATGCCCTTTTACCCCGCCCCAGTCATAAATGAGGCCGACAATGATGAAGAGGATGATCATTACGACCTTGATAGACGCAAACCAATACTCTGATTCACCTGTTCAGAGAGTCAAGCCTGCCAAGGAAACACGACCCAGTAATCTCGTACCGTAGATCCGAACATGGATCAGCTGCATCACGAACACGGGAACGATAATCACAAGGGCCCACTGCCAAGGTTGCACTTGAGGTGCCCAAAACTACGTGGTCATGTTCCGTGAGCACACCAACACCGCGTTGTACCGGGTAGAATCATTACTTGTAATATCACAGCGGCCGCAGTCAGCTCGCTCGCTGGTAGAATTGGAAGACAGGCAAGGTCGGATCTTTCTGGTAGCATGTATGCACTCACGTATCGACAGGCTCCTGTAACGGAACATGAGTCGCATGCTGCACGGAGCATTCAATCGCCACGAACCACTGCAACCAATAATTCCAACCTGTTACACGACGAGAGTCAACTTGAGCATCTCACTCCAATCGCATGACGTTACCCAGTGTAAATCCAAGAGCAGGGGACACAAATCGGCTGCCAAACACCGAAAATGCACCAGACACCGGAAACATGGCAGCCATTTCGCCTCTAGAAAACACACACAAGGTGAACGCGTGATCGTCTCTCGGAATGGTAAGGAAAGTGCCAGCTCACAGTGTAATGACAACGGCGTACACGAACACTCCGACGACGACATAGGACAGCAAGGCACTTGCCGGTCCTGCAAGTGCAATAGCCTTTGGACGGACGAGGCGTGAATATAGGCAAGGCAAAACCAGGACCCCCCATACTCACCGACCCGGCACTCAAAAAAATGCCTGTTCCAATCGTTCCGCCAATGGCTAAACACGTCCGCTGTCAGAATGGCTGGTAGAGCGATAGAGGTTCACAGAAACTCACCAATCATCATCAGATGTCGACTCTGCATGGCCCGTTTGGTTTCATGCTCTGAACTCGCGGTTGTGGAGAACATGCCCCGTAAAGTTGGTTTATGCTCTGGACCTTGTTGACCATCGTCATTCGCGGCCTTTTCCTCCGTCGCGGCACTTGAGGAAGATGTGGGCCGTCTCGGGTGCACGGGGCTCTCTGATACGGCCATTCTTTCTGAAAAAGAGGCTGGTGAGTCGGTAACCGAATTAGGTCAGTCAGAAGCAGGAAGAGCGGGGATCATGACT
The DNA here is from genome assembly GCA_038090555.1 of Boletus subcaerulescens. Lineage (NCBI taxonomy): Eukaryota > Fungi > Basidiomycota > Agaricomycetes > Boletales > Boletaceae > Boletus > Boletus subcaerulescens. The sequence goes on along the minus strand of JBBPNA010000125.1, from coordinate 38,960 downwards.
AGTTATTCGCTATTAGCGATGCGCGTGCCATCCTGCGCAATTCCGGGATCGTTCCATTATCCGGTCTCAAGGTACATGAGGAAGGACGACGACATGAAACTGAACGATCGTTTCCGATATGCCGTGGCTCAAAGTGGTATTGGTCTCTACTCACTAGTCTAGTTGGAGTACGGTTACAAATTTGGTCCTGCCAAAAGGGTATATAGACGGCGTCGTCACAAAAACGTGTCGATGACAGAGACAGTGATTCTGAAAGTGGGCTCGGAGTTATGGTACACCAACGAACTATTAAGAGATTATAAAGTGTTTAATATTCCAGAGAAGGGAAGACCATATAATATGTTCAAAGAGGGCGTAGGCATAGGATGGGTGAGGCGTCGACGCTGTTTAGTTTCGGGGATGAAAGAAAAGCTTGCACTCCATGGCGGCTGGGAAGATGACCTAGGTTTCCTCAGTACAAGTCCAGTTCACCAACCAGGCAAACTCACAAAGGCGTCCTTGATCTCCATGCTCCTTTCATTGGTTTCAGGGGGGGCCGCTACGTTAAAGTTCCTGATCAATGCTGCAACTGTGTTTCTGAGCATCGTGTAAGCCAAGTTCATTCCACCACACTGGCGACTTCCTGTTCCGAATGGCATCAGGTACTGCGCCATCTTTTCAGTGGCGTCTGGTCCCTGAAGCCATCGTTCGGGAATGAAACTATCCGGGGATGGAAAGATGGCGGGATCACGGTGCATCGACCAACTTTGGGTAGCAATAACCGTTCCTGGAGGGAGAGCATAACCCATTAAATCGAATGATTCATCCAAAGAGCTGTTCTTGGAAATCGATGATGGAACAACGCGCTCTAGGTCGCTGGGTGCCGCAGTGTACAATCGGAGACCTACGTGGACTGAGTTCCGTGTTCAGCAAAGCCAATGTGATGCATTACCTTCTTTGATAAATGCATTCAGGTACGGAAGCTTCTGAAGGACAATCGAGTCTGGTAGAACACGGCAGTCGGGCATGGCCTGGTCGAGCTCTGCTTGTAGCTTGTGCATGATGTCCGGCCTGCGAGTCAATTCCCAGAAAAAGTATGATAGGGAATTGGAGGTGGTGTCGGAGCCCGCAATCCTTCATGTATCATTTAGACTCTCCGTCACGGATGTAGCTTTAAAAGGAGGACGAACATGTGTCCCATCATTTCCGAAATAATATCGTGGTCCGGCATCTGTTGTTGAGGCGAATACTTGTGTTCAAGGAGGCGCTGGAGCAAGGTAACTCTCTCCGAATCTGAGGTTGCCCCCATGCCTTCTTTGGCGCGCATTTCATACACGCGGGCGCCGACAAACTAAATGATGCTGTGAATCAGGACTAAAGACGACGATTCGATCAGCAGCGGGCACAAACCTCGCCAATGGTTTTATCCGAGTCGCAAATCTGGCGCCATCGGCGGTTTGGAATACGGCAAACCAAGTTCCATAGGCAGGACGGCATGGTGCTCCGCTGGGAGTCGATGGTCAGCCTGTACCGCGGAGCTCTCAAACTGAACCTACGACGATTCCCCTCTTTGGAAAGTCAGATATTGCAGTGGCGATTGGATCCGACCCGCCGTGAATCCATTTGCTGAGCGCGCCTTGACGATAGCCATGAGAGGATGAAATGATGACATCGACCATGAAGTGACGAAACAAGGCGAGGCAGTCCAGGGGGTATTTACCCCCAACGTGGTCGAGAGCCTGATTCATGTCAAGAGGCGGAAAAAGTAGATAAACTGCCACCTACGTTGACGAGTTCCAAGACATGGTCATGCGCTTCCGGCTGGAACAGAGCCAGGTTTGCCGGAGAATAGTGCTGCGCATACCCCTTCCGTCGCACGGCATGCCCGATATGATCGAGGGTAGTCATGCTGGGATCAAATTAGTACATGTACAGCGATTAAAGAGATTCGTCATTACGCATGGTTGTTCTCGTTCCTATAAGGGGATCAACGATCAGTCAGCTTGAGCAAAGATATGGCAAGAGCGACGAACGTAAGGAGACTCTTGTAAAAGCTGCTCTTGTCAAATTTATAGATCGAGTAGACGCTTCGCATCGACGTGATGTCCTTGAATATCACCTTGTTGGGACCGACACGCACAACTGGGCCGTATTCCTCAAACAGTCGGTGATTGGTCTTGCATTGTTGGAGACGGAGAACGTGGGTGGTCATCCAGAGATCGGACACCGCCGCGTACCAAGGACCGGGTATCGCGCTCAGGGGAGAAAAGAAGAGTTGGTATATCGCGCGGGCGAGGACGTAGCACACGAGGAGAGAGACGAGAACGAAGACGAGATTGTGGGGTATCCAAGAGAGGGAAAGGGCGCGTATTGTTCTCGTCGTGGATTCCATAGTGATGAGGTAGCGGGTATGAAGAATAGAATTCAAGAACGGGGGTGCAGGAGGTGGGGTAGAGGGAGACGTCCGGGGAAAGAAGGAGGGCAGCCGCTGATGCGATAAGAGAAGGTGGGAGAGCAGACCGACGTTTTTATATGCATCTCGTGTGACAAAAACATATCATAACAACCGTCACGGTCAAGAAGATTCCACTCGCCGGTCGTTGGACAGATATCCGCGTCTTTCCCGATCGGGATGTTGCTCTAACCCAACGGACATACACCCACCGAGCCGTGACACCCGGTGACTTTATCGCTTAGTCTTGCAGCCGTGCCATGGACACCTGCAGTTGGTATCCCACTTGAACGCCGCTCCAGACTGTGCTTTATGAAATGCCAGTGCGACCTATCGTCGAAGTCAGTGAGACCTGTATAGAAAAGGCACACTGGCTCTGTGGGGGAGTATTCCTAGATTGTCTATATTATTGTAAATCAGAATAGAATGCGTCAAATCACCACAGGAATACTGACCGGTGACTTCAAGTCCAACGACCTCCTCCAAAAATGGCGGTGTTAATGAAGCGCCGCCCTCGCGCAAGGCACCGAGTTCCTTGATCGATTTTCAGAACTGCACAGGGTGAGGTTCCTTTGGAAACAGGACCTGCACAAAGGGACTGCAACTCCAGATCACGACCCGCGAGTCGTGCCCGAGATTACACGCAATAAAGCTCCAGGAAGGCAAGCCAGGAGACGAAACGTCCAACTAAGAAAAAGAAATGTCCAACGACAGAAGGTGGTACTTGGCAACGAAGATGTGAGAATGGAGGGAGTGGCGGACGCCGCAGGTGAAGCGATATGTAATGCCATCTAACGGTGTCGAACAACACCTTGAGCTCAGCGGTCTCGATCGACAAAGTTTCGCGGAGGAACTGTTGATCGGGAATCCTCGGTGCGGCGCTAATGCCAAGCAGCGCTGAGCTTGAAAATCACGATTCAGTGCCCTCCTCCATCTGTTCGCTCAGCAGTGCTCCGTTTCATCCACCGCCTGCAAACATGGCATATCACCTTGGTCAACTTGGTACACCTTTGGCAACTTTCGGTTAGCTGCATGGCGTTAAAACCGATCACACGTACATGGAAGGGACTCGAGCACTTGGATCTGCCTCGTTGTTGCGTCCTTTCGGGACAAACGCCGACACTATGGAAAGGTGAGATCATTTCTCCGCAACTTAATCGCCCTCGGTAGCATCACCCGCTCCCTTTATCTTGCCTCGTGTGGTTTCATCGCTCTGGCTTCCTTTTCCAAGCATACCAGTCACTTCGATCGTTATCAATTGGTCACAGTGGCGTAGTTTATATCTGTCCGTTATCCATATTACCCATACACGAAACTTCATCAAAAACGCCACCCGCAGCACGGATAGCGCATGTTCAGTCTCCTCGGTATTAGCCCCAACGCCAGTATACTAGATCAGATCCATGCCAAAATACCGACCGCCACGGGAAACACCTGCGCATGAACATCTGACCACTTTGCCGTTGCAACCCTATGGCCATTCAGGGTCATAGTCGAGATGACAAAGATTTGGTCGGGTGTTAGTGGGTGCACAACGAGACTAGCATTGCACTCACAGCATCGATTGCCAGGATGATGTCCAGACCGCGAGCTTTTACGAGCAAGGTTTGCAATGTAATGTTTTCTCGGATCCATCATCCACAATCCTTAGATCTGTCTGTCTGGACGACAAGAACGTCTCCGGTGCGACGCCGTAGAACAGATTCGGCCACGATGCAACATCAAGTTCAATACTTGGCTCTGGAAGAAGCGAGTCTATCAACGAAATCGCATCTTGGAAGACGGACGGCAGGGAGCTCTAACGTTTGTTAGCAATGGACGGCGGCAGTACTGAAGTAACGGAACAGTGTGTCGAAGCTTTGGCTACCATCTAGGCGGTGGTTATGTATGATAGCATAAGGAAAGCACGGATATCATGAGAGGTGGTCACCGGGATTATTTCTCCTCGTCGCAATGTCAGTAAATTAACAACTCGAAGTTGGTCGAACGCATGCGGGTCTCACTTTCACACGACTACTTGGCAAACCCAAAAACGACCAACCAGTGCCACCACATTAGAAGAATACCAAAGGGAAGGTAGATTAAGATCGGCGTCCCCCATAAATAATGTACATATTAGCCTTTCACCCATACTAGTATCATATCAAATCGATGCCCAGAATACAGAGACCAACCGCCATACCAACCAACATCGAAAACCATCCTCCGTATGAACTATGAACCCCTTGCGCGTTGACATCTTGAGTGGCAGTGATACCGAGCGTGCTCCCAGACCAACAGTATCGCGCGAAACAACTCTCGCATACCCCGCTCCTCGTCTCGCCTGCCCTCTCGCGTGCGCGGTCGACGATGGCGCATGCCAGGCAAGCTGGCCATTCGGGATCGGTCGTCATACTCGAGTTTGCAGGGTATCCCTGCGTGGCGATGATAAAGATCTGATCAAGTATCGCCTGAGCCGTGGAAGAACTACTCGAGAGCTCCAAGGTAGATATATTGGTCACGGGGGCTTGGCCATCGTGGGGAGGACCGCCGTTTGCGAGATATATCAGGAGAGGCGTGGTGTCGTTTGCACTCGTCGTGTTGCATCCAAAGAATGTTGGCCTCGTAGTGAGGTTCTGTGCGATGAATTCCCCAGGAGATGTTGGCACCGGAGGGAATGAGTATGCTGGTGAGAGCAACGTGATCCGATCTAGTGTGGCCTGATAACTGGTCAACGCTAAGAACCCACATATGAAATGGCGACTCACAATCAAGGCACTCCCATTGGCGAAATTGTGAACATCATCACCACTCTGCGGTGCGTTAGGTTACTAGAGACAACATGGCTATCATTGCACTCACAGCGTCAATTGCCAAGATGGTATCCAGGCCGCGAGCCTTCACAAGTAATGGTTGTACCGGAATATTTTCCCCATCCTCACCGCCGTCCACAAGCTTCAGCACCGTCTGGTTAGACGACAAGAAAGTCTCCGGTGCGATGCCGTAAAATGGATTTGGCCACGATGCAACATCGTGTTCAATACCCGGGTCGGGCAGAAGCGAGTTAAGTAAAGTAAGTGCATCGCCGAGGGTAGACTCCAAAGTTCGTCAGTTAGCGGATAGCAACACCAAACTGTGAACCTACAGTGAGGTTGAATGTGTTGAATAGCTCTGACGAGGACCCAGCCACCAGTGATGACTGGTCATAGTTTGTGACGCAGACACTGTTATTCGTCGTGCCGAGGTACTTTGTTGGCGCGAACGCGGACAACATGGGGTCAAAGGAGCCCATCTCGACTACGCCTCATGTTAGCGTCAAGACCTGTAGACAGACTAGTTATACTGACAGACGTTGAACTCAAATATAGGATTAGAGGTCGGTATGTAATCCCCAGATACAATGTTCGACGTATTTTGCCCCGGTGCAGAGAGATCTGACACGACAATTGGAAAGGGGATCGCGTATGATGCGAACGATTCGCTGCAACCCATACATCAGTGCTTATCATCTCACGTGTCCTCCACATCAAGTACTCACGTTTCTGCGACTGACGACCACAAAATGCCCGCACCGTGGGTATACGATTCGTCGAAGAAGTTTGATGAGAATGTGCCATTGACGAAATGTCTTGCCAATGTACGCGACCAATAGTCCGCAAATGTCACGGGGTAACCAGCGCGGTACTTTCCCGTCAGTTCCTCAATTAGATTGGTGAGGTATTCAGTGACAGTGATGGGATTGGAACTAGGCGCATCGATGCTATAATCAGCGTTCCATCCTCCCCAGGAGTTGTTAGCGACGATAGGATTAGGGAATCCGAAGACGAGTTCCTGCATTGTCGGGAAGTTGGCTTGTACGAGAGACGTTAAAAACCATGATCCCCCGGATAGTCCTGCGATGTAAGTTGCCCCTTGAAGCAATCCTCCTGTGCCTGCGCTGTTTGAGGAAGCATTTCGCCCGTCCAACGCATTCAGCACGCCTGCACCAAAGATCGCAGCCCGGTACCCTCCTCCGCTCGTTGCAATCCCAAAGTTCGGGGTCTCACAGCTGGACCCATTGAGGATGCTGGACACGTACGAAGGGAGAGCGACCTTGGTAGCCTCGACGTTGGCGAGATAGGTCTTCCAGGCCTGCGGGATGACCTGCGATCGGCGGGCTTGCACATACGCGGCTTCGGATGTGGAGAGGGATTGATGTCCAGGCGATCCGGCCATGCGAACTAGTGTGAAGCCATTGGGACATGCTCCTGCTACAGGCGTGTACGCCTGTGACGCAACGCTCTGCGCTGCGACCAGCCCTGCAGACAATGATAAGAAACAAAGGCAGATGGTGACAATCGTCATGGTCTGCAACATCACGGTCAGGCCCAAATGTGAGGCCAGGTGATAGAAGTAAATGGGAGGTAGTTGGTCGCCCTTTTTGTCTACATTATCTCGCAATGCTTAAACCGCCCATACATAAAGACGTCAATTTAAACGAGTGGAGCAGGTGGCATACCTGGGGGCACTGCTACACGCTACATGAACCCTGACTCGCGGGCCACAATTAGAACTTGCCAGTGATTGCAAGGCAGCCCAGATTTGACGTACCTGGCATCACAATGCATGAGCCAACCGAATGATATGCAGCACAGCCAATGAGAACGAGGATGTAGCGCTGCCACGCATCCCAACCATTAAAACATGCAGGCAACACGCTGTCACTGGCAGACGAGCCTCGAGATCACTACGTGGCTAACACCACCATGCACACGTGCCAGGCCCGTACTAACACGCGAGTTCTCTTTTTGGTCTAGGCTGGGAAGATGTAGCATGGGTTCCTCAGTACCTAGCATTTTTTTCGAAGTTTGCTGTGCGCAAAATAGCCCACCTGTAGTGCAGAAGATTCAGAGTGGTTGGACTCCCGTTCATTTCAGATTTGAATATCGCCTACCATGGAACGCGAGACATTCAATTGGCGAGTCACTGCTGTCAGTAAATATATGGCACGTTGCCAAACAAAGGAGGCAACGCAGTTGGCATGATTTAGAGGCTGACGCCACATATCGACGGAAGAGATGGTCCCAGACTGGCAGGTGCTGAACATGGATGGTGCGGATGGCCGATTGCACTTTACTAGTAATGGTTACTGTCGTCGATCTGTAGGTGTCCCACGGGCACCTGAGTCGTGCTATGTCAAGGTTGTACTTTGACCTCGTCCACCTCTCGTTCGCCATCCATTCGCATCCAGCAGCTCACGGGACACTGCAACGCAAGGCCAATATAAGTAATAGGTGCTGGCGGTGATCGAGAAAAGCTAACGTCTTTTGGGTTTCTTGTCAAACTCTCTTGGCATAACCGATTCCTCTCCGGGGGTGATTTAATGCACGGAGGACTCAAAATTACACGACCTCAGCAGTGAATAGTTTGTAGTAGAACATCATAACACATATGGGCCGCCAGGCCTGTCAGAATAGATATCGGTTATGTACATCGCGTCATTAACATTTGTCCATTGTCCGCATTACTAGCCAAACGAGATTTCTCGTTCGGACGTCGTCTCTTCAGCTGACCTCAAAATCGCATCAGACTGATGCCCAAATACCGATCGCAACGGCCAACGTCAAAACCCACCCTACGCGTGGACTATTGACGATTGCTTCGCCGCCAGATTTAGCATTGACGCCGACTGCACTCCCAGACCAACAGTATCGGTCCATACAACTCTCGCATACCCCACTCCTCGTCTGGCCTGCTCTCTCACGTGCACGGTCGACGATGGCGCATGCCAGACAGGCGGGCCATTCGGGGTCAGTTGCCATGCTTGAGTTCGCAGGGTAACCCTGGGTGGCGATGACGAAGGTCTGGTCGAGCATCGCCTGAATTTGCGTAGAATCATAGGCGCCTTGGGTAGTAGATGTGTTGGTCACAGACGCCTCGCCATTGTGAGGAGGACCACCGTTTGCGAGATATATTAAGAGAGGCGTGGTTTCGTTTGCACTTGTCACGTTGCAGCCAAAGAAGGTCGGCCTCGTACTCAAGTTCTGGGCAGTGAATTCCCCCAAAGATGTTGGAACAGGAGGGAACGAGTACGCTGAGGAAAGCATCGTGGTGCGATTTTGTGTGGCCTAGTGGCTAGTCAACAATGATGCCATATGTACGAAATGGTGACTCACAATTAGCGAGCTCCCATCGGCGAAGTTGTTAGTGATATCAAAGCTCTATGGGGCGTCAGGCTACTAGCGACAGTAGGACAAGCGTTGGACTCACTGCGTCAATTGCCAAGATGGTATCTACTCCACGAGCTTTCACGAGCAACGGTTGTAGCGGAATCGCTTGACCATCCTCACCACCATCCAAGAGCGTGAGATACGTCTGGTTAGACGATAAGAAAGTCCCCGGTGCGATGCCATAGAACGGATTCGGATACGGTGCAGCATCAAGCTCGATGCCTGACTCGGGCAGGAGCGAGTTTAGCAAAGAAAGCACCGGGCCAAAGGTACTACCCAAGGTATTCTAAACTTCGTGAGTCAGCGCACAGCAACACTCAAAGGAAAACCTACGGTAAGGTTGTATTCATTAAACACATCGGACGAGGTCGCAGCCACCAGCGATAACTGATCAAGGTTGGTGATGCACACGCTGTTATTCGTCGTGCCCAAGTACTTTGTTGGTGTGAACGCGGACAACATCGGGTCAAAGGAACCCGTCTCATCTATCTCTCGTGTTAGCGCCAAGACCAGTGAACGAACTAGCTTTACTGACAAACGTTGAACTCGACCAAAGGATTCGAGATCGGTACGAAGTCACCCTGTATTATATTTGATGTGTTTTGTGTGGGAGAAGAGATGTCGGACACGAGAATTGGAAAAGGGGTCGTGTATGATGCGAACGATTCACTGATGTCCATACATCAGTACATTGTCATTTCACCTATCCCTCAACACTCAGATACTCACCTTTGGGCGAGCGATGAAAACAAAATTCCCGCGCCATGGGTATAAGATTCGTCGAAGAAGTTCGACGAGAATGTGCCGTTGGCGAAATGTCTTGCTAATACACGCGCCCAAAAGTCGGCCATTGTCACGGGAAAACCAGCGTGGTACTTTCCCTGTAACTCTTCAACCAGATCGGTGTAGTACTCAGTAATGGTGACTGGATTGGAGCTGGGTGTCAAGAGGCTGTAATTAGCGTTCCATCCGGCCCACAAGGCGTTGTCGACAGTAGCATTAGGGTATCCAAAGACGAGCTCCTGAATTGTCGGGAGATTGGCTTGTGCGAGGGACGTCAAAAGCCACGATCCCCCCGACAAGCCTGCAGTGTAGGTTGCCGCTTGAAGTAATCCCCCCAGCCCAGCACTGTTTGAGGAGGCGTTCCTACCGTCCAGCGCATTCAGCACACCTGCACCAAAGATCGCCGCCCGGTACCCTCCTCCACTCGTTGCAATCCCAAAGTTTGGGGTCTCCGAGCTGGACCCGCTCAGGATGCTGGACACGTATGAAGGTAGAGTAACATTGGTAGCCTCGACGTTGGAAAGATAGGTTTTCAAGGCTTGCGGGATGACCTGCGATCGGCGGGCTTGCACATACGCGGCTTCGGATGTGGAGAGGGATTGATTTCCAAGTGACCCTGCCATCCGAACGAGTGTGAAGCCATCGGGGCAGGTTCCTGCCACCGGCGTATATGCTTGCGAGGCAACGCTTTGCGCTGCGACTAGCCAGGTAGGTAATGATAAGAGATAAAGCCAGACGGTGAGGTTGATAGCCATGGTCAGCAACAGCACGGGCCCTCGATGAAGAGGACAAGGAGATGAAATGAAGTGGTAGATCGCTGCTTACCCTGAGTCGCCCTTTTATCTTCAAACGCTTAAACAGTACATTGAAACAGCACATCTGTAGATCGGTTTGCCTGACTGGTCTAAGGTCTCCGACCAGTCACGACCTTCCGCCGCGGTCGGCTAGCAGGTAACCCCAATAGCTTACCGTCCTACCGTCTCACCTTTGAAACCCCAAGCGATCTTTCAAGCCAGCAGGCACTGCTAAGCACACACTGCACTTGGCTGGAAGGTAATCGGTCTGTTGAATTACAGAACACTTGGAGCGAGTGTGTCTGAAGAATATCGATTAGTAGCTGCCAAGAGAACACCCGGACATCACCCGTCAATCCCATGGCAACTGTCCAGCTAACGAGACATCCCCGACGGTCAGCTGTTCCCAAGTGAGAATTCTGAAATTCACCGCCTCTAGCAATAACCCAGGGAGGTCACCTGCAGATCCCACATCGACTGTCCAGCTAAGCAGACGGGTCTTTAACACCATGCATGCTTTTAGAGCCTTCCTGAAAATCTACCGCCTCTAGCAAAAACCTCCAGGCTCATCAGCTGTCAATCTTATGTCGACTGTCTGGTCACTTAGCCACCGCCAGTTCGTGCTGCCAAAATGTGGCTATGCTGCTTGTGTGGAGACCAAATGTTGACACTCGCACGAGCGTGCTCTAAGCGGCACATGCGTTTTCCCTTTCTTCCGTGTCACCACTTGCCGCTCGTCCTCGCCACTCAGCCTCAATTATCATTTCGGTGCCTCACAACTCATCCTATCCTGGGACCTTGAGTGCGCAAGCTGTCTCGCCCGGCGCATTCCTGCGAGGCGTTTCCCACCCACTGGCACCCCCACCAGCAGGTGTCGGCTTCCATTCCGGGTCGAAGCGCTCTGCGCTTTCCCCATCATCTCCCATTCTGTCTCTCATACCTAGTACAAGAGAAGGTCAAGTTCTACGCGCGAAGCGTCTGAAACATCTAAATGTGCCAGTCCAGGTGATCCGCCCATTTTCCAGGCAAAAGTTGTGATATCTGCCCTACATCTTTATAAACGTTGGCCTCCTTTGGGCAATGTTTTTGCTCGTCTGATGCCCTTCCCACAATGCATGCGACGATTCGAGTGCGATACGTATCAACGGTTTGTCATTCCGAAGCTACTTTCGACCGCGAGAGGTGATTTGGCCTGGAATGATGCCCTCAAGCTGGATGCACAGACAGAATCCCCTCTTCGTCAGTCGCAACGACCGTGCGCCCACTGTCTCTCAACCACGCACGTTCTGCTTCATGTGCAATCATGCAGACTGACAGCAGTCTAATAGGTGCTGAAACAACGTCACCGTGCGGTGACATCGGAACTGGTTGCCATGGACATGGATAGCGAGGCTTGGGGGGTTAGACAACTGTCATGGTCCTTAGCTTACATTGCGAACATCACGCGAAGGTGGGACCGTTTCTCAACTGCCCGGGTAGCCTCACCTATCACAACGATGGCTACATACCCAGCGTCCATTTTCGAGGCAAAGAGTTATTACATCATCGCGTAGTTGACATGTATCCGAATCATCCGTGTGTAAAATCTCGACCAAACGCCATCCAGTTCTTCAAAGAGCAAACGGGCAGCTCTTCTGTCTCCTCGACAACCGGTGCGTTGACCTTTCACCTAACGCTAGCATCGTATCACATCGATGCCCAAATACCAGCCGCCACGGCCAACGTCAAAAACCATCTTGCGCCTGAACCACTCACGATCACCTCGCCGCCAGAGGTGGCATTGACACTGAGTGTACTCCCAGACCAACAGTATCGCGCGAAACAACTCTCGCATACCCCACTCCTCGTCTGGCCTGCTCTCTCACGTGCACGGTCGACGATGGCGCATGCCAGACAAGCGGGCCATTCGGAGTCGGTTGTCATGCCCGAGCTTGCAGGGTAACCCTGGGTGGCGATGACGAAGGTCTGGTCGAGCATAGCATGAATTTGCGAAGAGTTATAAGCGACCTGGACCGTAGATGTGTTCGTGAGAGGCGCTTCGCCACTGTGAGGAGGACCGCCATTTGCGAGATATACGAGGAGAGGCGTGGTCCCGTTTGCACTCGTCGTGTCGCAGCCAAAGAACGTCGGCCTCGTACTCAAGTTCTGGGCAGTGAATTCCCCTAAAGATGTTGGAACAGGAGGAAACGAGTGCGCTGAGGAGAGTAACATGGATCGATTTTGTGTGGCCTAGTGACTGGTCAACGATGACGGCCAACGTATGGAATGGCGACTCACAATCAGCGAGCTCCCATCGGCGAAATTGTTAACATCTGAGGTCTATAGGATGTCAGATCACTAGATGTAACAACGTCATTGTCGGACTCACAGCATCAATTGCCAAGATGGTATCCAATCCACGAGCTTTCACGAGCAACGGTTGTAGCGGGATCACTTCACCATCCTCACCACCGTCCACGAGCGTGAGATACGCCTGGCTGGATGACAAGAAAGTATTCGGCGCGACGCCGAAAAATGGATTCGGCCACGATGTGGCATCTAGTTCGATACCCGACTCGGGTAGGAGCGACTTCAGCAGGGAAAACACTGGGCCGAAGGTAGCAGTTAAGGTATTCTGAAGTTTTTGAGTCAGCGTACAAATACTCAAGGGTGAACCCACAGTGATGTTGAGCTCATTAAACAGCTCGGAAGATGACCCAGCCACCAGCGATGACTGGTCATAGTTCGTGATACAGATGCTGTTGTTCGTCGTGCCCAGATACTTTGTTGGCGCAAACGCGGACAACATGGGGTCAAACGAACCCATCTCATCTATCTCTTGTATTAGTGTCAAGACCCATGGACGGACCAGTTATACTGACAGACGTTGAACTCGATTATAGGATTTGAGATCGGTATGAAATCCTCAGAGATTATATTCAACGTATTTTGTCCTGGTGCAGAGATGTCTGACACGACGATTGGAAAAGGGATCGTATGTGATGTGAATGATTCACTGGACATTCATGCGTTAGTACATTGTCATTTGACATGCCCCTCACTGCTCAACACTCAGGCACTCACGTTTCGGCGACTGCTGACCATAGAATTCCGGCACCATGGGCGTAGGATTCATCATAGAAATTCGATGAGAATGTGCCATTGACGAAATGTCTTGCCAATGCACGCGACCAAAAGTCGGCAAACGTCACAGGGTAACCGGTGTGATACTTTCCCTGCAGTTCCTCCACCAGAGCGGTGAAAAACTCGGTATCAGTAATGGAACCCGAACTGGGCACGTCGATGCTGAAATTAGCGTTCCATCCGCCCCACAAGTTGCTAGTGACGGTATAATTAGGGTATCCGAAGATGAGCTCCTGCATTGTGGGGAAATTGGCTTGCGCGAGGGACGTTAAAAACCATGATCCCCCCGACAATCCTGCGATGTAAGTTGCCGTTTGAAGTAATCCCCCCAGGCCGGCGCTGTTTGAGGAAGCGTTCCTCCCGTCCAGTGCATTCAGCACGCCTGCACCAAAGATCGCCGCCCGGTACCCTCCTCCGCTCGTTGCGATCCCAAAGTTCGGAGTCTCCAAGTTGGACCCGCTCAGAATGCTGGACACGTACGAAGGTAGAGTGACATTGGTAGCCTCGACATTGTCAAGGTAGGTTTTCCAGGCTTGCGGTATGACTTTTGATCGGCGAGCTTGGATATACGCGGCCTCTGAGGTGGAGAGGGATTGATTCCCAGGTGGCCCTGACATGCGAACGAGCGTGAAACCATTGGGGCAGGCTCCTGCAACCGGTGCGTACGCCTGTGAGGCAACACTTTGCGCTGCAACTAACCATGCAGGCAATGATAAAAGACAAAGCCAGGTGGTGAGGTAGTTCACCATGACCCGTAACACCACAGGCGGATCGAATCAAGAGGAGAAAGGTGATGAAAGGGGGGGAAATAGTGTGCCTCTACTTTCTTGAGTCAGCCGCTGGTTTGCAAATACTGAAACCGCCCACGAACTGAAACACTATTGGTCAAGGTACTTGGCGTGAGAGGTACATTGATATCAAAATAATCTCACCGCTGTAAAGATAACTTCAAGTGACAAAACTACACTGGACAACAGGCCTGAGATCACGTACCTGACACCATCATGCATGAGCCAACTATTGCACAATATGGGGTGCGACCAGCGAAAGTGAGTGACTCCATGGGATGGAGTCGCGATACCCTGAGGCAGCAACCCGTGTGGTTTACTTGACAGCATCTGGGTATTAGCCGCCACGCCGCACTCCACACGAGCCGTGGTTTTCTCACAGACACTATAGCTGCCAGAGGTGCCAATGGTATCCAGTTCATATCTAGAATAGACAGAGTACTCGCTTGGAGGCGGTTAAATTTGGTGATAACTACCAGCTACTTCCCCACAGCTACTATAAGTAATTGAGCATCACCCACGAGAAATTTCCTGATGCCTACCGGATGTTTTCATGTCCGAGAAGCAGACTGAAGATCAAGTTCTGATGCCAGAGCGCATGCCAGCGAAGAACACACGTGTATTCGAGGGTTCTTGTTTGTGCACAAGTGCTTGCACTGCCAGAAGAGTGAGTAATGGCAAGTTGTCTTACATAATCACTTGGAATTATCTGTTGCGGGGTGTTCTAAATTAACTTTTGAGGCACTCAAAATACCTTTTAACTTCCATTCAGTGCATCGGAACGCTGTGACACCTTTCGGATTGCACACGGGCACCGAATCGGTTTAAGGATGAATCGATGACGGTCGATGATAGGGATGGCATTACAAGCAATATTTGTTGCTCCCTTCTCCGACGAGCGTTCACTGAGGGTGTTTACGTCATTCACCCCCCGCTCTCGCCCACCCTTTGGAGGAAGACATTGGGGCACCTTCCAGATCTACAGTGCATTAAACATCTTTGCCTGTTCTCTGTCCAAAAATTTACCGCTCAGGGGGGTCGGAAATGATCAAGTTATCGCCCAACAGTCAATGCCGTCTCCTCGACGCGCTTTCTACCCGCGATGTTCCCCGAGATCGACTCACCATATGTGAATGCACGAAAAGGAAATCCGTTTGGTTTGGATCAAGCCTGCCAAACATGTTCTTGTTGTGGGATCGTCTTGAAATCTTGAATGTGGCTCTGTCTCAGATCGAGACTTCACAGACCCCTAAAGAGATGCAACAGATGATGATTGAACCACTTGGGTGCCGGTGGGATGAGTTGCGATGTATTTACTAAGTGTACCCGACATAGTTCAGTGTATCAGCGTATAATGCCAGTGTATGTGTCTTTGTCGAAACTAGAAAACCATGTTATCCCCTGCGACCCGTTGAGGAAGGGCGACAGGCATGTCTCCAGGCCTTGGTCTCGCAACTCATGAGCGAGAAGTTGGAACGGAGAGATGCATCGGGTGAAGAACAGGTGCAGCCCTTGAACTTTGATGTTGAACGAAGCAGTGGTTTTGCAGACCTGGAAGAATCCCCCCAACGCCTGTACTTGTCTGTACTTGTAGAACAGAATCTATATCGCCCTGGGGAATGGCCGCGGATGGTACTCCTCTTGGTTGCTGATAGAGCACTCTATTTCTGTTTACTGCTTATCACCAGTGCACCGATCCCGGTATTCCCACGGACCTCGCGTAAAAGGGGCGGTGGAAGTGCCTCCTCTTGAACTGCGATACTCCCAAGTACTGATTGTCCAGCACCGCGATTCCTGTGTACAATCAACCCAGTTACTTTCATCCTTGTCTTATCGGTAGGAAACATCGTCATCCATGTCTTTGAATCTTCATTGATCGCGCTCTGCACAAAGTGCTGCGCACGAAACCCGTTCACTCTAGGTTGGACAAGGAGTAATGGCTCCACCAGCAGTTGTGTACGTTGTTGCAGCTGTCGTGGGTGTAGCAGCAGTGTTTGCGTTCAAAGAGGTACGTTCATGTTGTTTCCTGTGTCCCTACTGAAGAAACACGTGCACTCACACGCTCCTCATCTATTCGCTCCTTTCTGTCTTATCCTTCACTCTGTACCCTCCAGTTCGTTTACGAACCGCATATAGCCCCAACTATTGAAGCATGGGCCGAAGACTTTCTCGAGCGAAGACGCGCGGCGCGCGAAAGACGTGCTAGCGCCGTCCCGGTCAGGACATCTCGTCGTCGCGATCTTTCTTCTTCTTCCGTTTCATCTCTCCAGGGCAATCATCCTCAGAGAGACGAGGGTGAGGGAGAGAGAGCACACGGGTTGAATGACTTAGATGCGTTCGAGCTTGAAGCGCTCGCTTCGAGAGAGGTAGATGAATGGCGCAATGAGGTACTCAGAAGTCAGGAATTAGCAAAGGATGGTTTAAGAAAGCGAAGAACAAGCCGACTGAAGGACGACTTTGATGGTTTCGAGAGCATGAGCACTACTTTAGACGAGGTGGGTGCTATCATGCTTTTCTTTCTTTCCAGCCATCCTCAATCCAATTTTCGCAGTCATTTGCATCCCTAACACACACCCCACTCGCATCGACACACGTGATCTCCAATGTTTCTTCCCCAAACACACCTAGTACCGTGTCACTGCCTCAGACGCCGACCCGTCGCCTACGCTCCGTGTCTCAATCGACAACACAAGGAAATGTTAGCACATCGTTTATAGCTCTCCATTCCCCGCCCTCCCCTATTCGTGAAATACCAGTGGTGTCTCCGAGGGCGGCAGCCCCCGGTTCTGGTCTTCCAACGCCCCGTCCATCCACCGATAGCGCGAGCCATTTCGACACCACTCCCTCGTTGCCGCCTGTAATT
The DNA here is from genome assembly GCA_038090555.1 of Boletus subcaerulescens. Taxonomy (NCBI): domain Eukaryota; kingdom Fungi; phylum Basidiomycota; class Agaricomycetes; order Boletales; family Boletaceae; genus Boletus; species Boletus subcaerulescens. The sequence continues at coordinate 21,990 of JBBPNA010000125.1, read as the reverse complement.
GCCATCGCTGACCGTCGTTCACCCACGACTGAGGGTATTCCCCACCTGTCATTCACCCCAACTTGCCAAGTCATGGCTGATGATTCTCCATTTGGGCCCTTACTTCCAGACACGTCCCGTTCATGCGCAGAAATGTATGGAGAAAGGCCGTTTTCTCCTATCATGAGGGTGATGGAGCCTTCTTCTAGCTCGGTGTCCACCGCTGGTTCAAAAGGGACGCTCTCTTCTAGGCCCAATTCCGCAAGTTCAATCCGGACACTTGGGAGTTCTGGAGTGCTCAGGAAACCCAGCGGACTTGCGAACGAATTAGTCAGTGGCTTCGACGACGGCAGCGGCGAAGAAGACTACCCGCGTGCTTCCTCGTCTACTTTCACACTAGCGAACTCGGGTCTCGGAACAAATGGATCGGTCATTTCATCTCTTTCAGAACGGTACCCAGCTCCACCCACACCCCCGGAAATCATTTCCCCTCCCGCATCCTCTATCGGCATCATCTCAGCACCTTCATCGCCCCGCAGCGGGAGTTCGGAGGTTGTGGTGCACCACGACGCTCTGACCGCAGAACCGCATGCCTCCTCTCCGGCCCTCCCCCAAACGCGTTCTTCTCTACCCACACTTCAACTACCCCCAGAGTCATGGAGCCCACTCTCGGTATCTCGATCGCAATCCTCAGCACATTCTGCAATGTCTCCAGCTCTTTCTTACGCCTCTTTCCTTTCTCCGATGCCTGTGAGCCGTGCCGCGTCTGAGTCCGAAGGAGACGAATTCTTGTCGATCGCCAGTGGTGAGAGTGATTGGAGTGTATCGCCTGTTACGCCAGGCGGACGTTCGGGGCCCGTGCAAGACAGGGTGAATAACCCATTCCTGGATTTTGAGCATCTCACGCACGATGCCAGCGCGAGTCGTTCTGAGCATGGGGGCGGGAGCGAGGGGAGCGAGGTCCTCGTTTCTTACCTCGGACAGGAGGGCGGGAGTGAGGTTGGTAGCGAAGAGAGCTGGGGGAGTGCGAAGAGGCATTAGATTTGGAGGTCAAGATGTCTGGGTAAGCTGAGGAAGGGGTCGATATACGGCTCTGATCGCGGTGACTTTGTCCTTGGCTTTGCTTGCGATGTGTTTTCATTGTTGGTTTAGTTTGTTTTTTTGGTGATGTACAGTATATATAATGTTGTGTTGGCAGCTCGTGCGGGCAGCGCATACGTAGATTGATGACAGAAGTGTGTCACTCATGATTGGCTGACCCCGAAAGTACGACTAAGTATATTTACATGTACGGCAAAATAACACAAACATATGCTTCCAACAGTGGGTTCTAGAGATCAGTGATTCGGAGGCCCTGTCATTCCTGGCGTGCTCGCTTCTTGGAAGTACTGTTCTGCATCTCGACGTCATCGTTCGCCTTGAAAAAGTAGTCCAGAGATTCTTTGGGGTCAGCCTTGATCGTCTTGCTACCTTCTGTCCAGCCAGCGGGGCAGACCTCTCCATGCTTGTCCTGCAGCGCTGTCTGACGAGCGATTCCACACACAAAAGTAATCAAAACGAACCGTAAACTGGAACGCCTGCAACAGACGGATAGTTTCGTCAACCGACCGACCAACCGGCAAGTCATTGACCGTGATTTGTCTAGGGGACATGCGATGAGCATGAACCACACTTTATTTTTACGTGAAATGGATCATCTACCTTATAATGCCTTTGGGATCGATGATGAAAAGGCCTCGGAGCGAAATGCCCTCTTCCTCGATGAGGACATCGTAATCGCGCGCAATTTGCATGTTCCTGTCGGCGACCAAGGGAAGCTTTAGGTCGGGTCCGAGACCGCCTTGCTTCCTCGGCTGCTGAGCCCATGCAAAGTGCGAATACTGGGAATCGGTCGAGACGCCTGTTCAACGTGAACGTGAGCCCTACGTTCGGCGTTAGGGGGGTGTTACTGACCGAGGACGACAGCGCCTAGCTCTTGGAACTGAGGCAGGACATCATTGAATGCAAGAATCTCGGTGGGGCAAACGAATGTAAAGTCCCTGTTCACGGTCTAGCTCCTGGGCACAGCCATTCGAGAAAAATGTTAGAGACTTACATCGGGTAAAAGAAGAGAACAACCCTGTCCAATTTTTTTTTTTTTGAGCTAAGCCGACACGTCTACGCCAACGAACGAGACGCACCATTTTCCGAGATAGTCTGCGAGAGAAATGTCCTTGAACATGCCCTCGACGACGGCCGTGGCCTTGAATGCTGGGGCGGGACGTTGAACGCGAGCGACCATAGCGACCAAGGGATGAAGTTAGAAAGAAATGGAAAAAGGTCCGATCATCACGCAATTTATTTCGCGTCGAGACGCGTTATATGCGCTTGTTTTGTTCGCCCCAAATTCAGATATGTTACGTAAGCACTAGAGAAGTATTTCATGAATACTACCGCGCATACTATTACGACTACGAATCTACGGTCCCCTACGAACGTGCCTCTACTTAAAATATACTTGACAATCTGCTCAACATCATCATGATGATTCCCGTTAGGACACGTCCCCGCGACTGCATACGTGTTCCCCGTGACGCAGGGTGAGATACAATCGCTCCTGTGATAAATCATAGCGAAACCGGTCCGTTGTGCGTCTTTCATGCTTGAGCCGGGGTGTTGAAATATAACGCCATTTCTGGGATGAAGATGAAGAGTAGTCGTCAAGTAAATGTGTATCCAATTCTTGGAAAACAACGTCGGATTCAAACCTCGGGCTGTCGGAAGTGGCCACGGTGGGCTCGGGGTGGCCCTGACCTCACACCAAGGTTACTTACTTGCTTGAGGACCAGTACTCGTTTCAATTTGGCAGTTATCGCGTTGAGGTAGGTATATTTTATATATACTTCTATATGGAATTGGCTCAAGCCTGGAACTGTCTTTCATGATAGCGCAACTGGCTTATTGATCAAACTTGGGACCACCCATATTCGGTCCCGATTCATGTACGATCACAGGTTGTCCCCAATTGCGGGCTCCTGCCCGCTCGGCCGGCCGACGTGCATCGACAACATTTGCAGTTGGCAAGACAACCTTGTGGGTCATGGCATAGGTGTGCGACGAAACTGGGCGGGCACGTTCAGGTCAACACCTTACCTTTCATCGGGAGCAATGATCCTGACCCGCCGGTCGACGGGATTCCAGTCGGTGAGACGACCTTTGCTGATTGCTTACTCGTTATTGCTGACAAAAGTGTTAGGTTGTTATCTTACCGCAATGTAGAGTTCGGTGAGGCTTGCGAGTCGATGCATCGGTTTGGAATGGGCAAAGTACTGCTACCGCACATTGTCACCGTTGCAATGCAAAGTCAAGTCATGTTCGAACATGTACACACGAGCGGTGCTAGCGATTGCACGTGACCCGGATCATCCTCTTGGCGTGCGCTATCGAGGACTAGTCTTCGAGAAGAAAACGACACGACACGACATAGACACCTTCCGCTCAACAATGGACACACAAGCCCTTACAGGACACGTTGGTGCTGGAGACCTCAAGATCTCATGAACTCTCTCCAGAGCAAGCGACCTTCTTCAAGGCACAGACTAGGGTCGACAACGATGACAACCTCAGGTGTCACATTTTAAAAGTGCAAGAAAAAGCATACGATGTCAGTGGTTTGATGTTGTGAGTACACTGAGACACGTGACAACTCCAACATAGATATTTCCCTACCCGTGTATCAGATCCTTCACATTTCTCCAGCAAGTTTCTTCTTCTTCTACACTATATGCACTTGTTAATTTTCATTTAGGTTGGGAATGTCGACACTACCAGAGTATGCACATATTCTCAACCTTGGCCAAGAGCGGCTGGACGGGTTCCTACTGGACATGGGTTGCTGCCGTGGGTAACCCATACTCTGCAAAAATATCTTCCACCCAAGGTTGACAATATTGGGTACACTAGTTGGAGTGGATTCAAGGAAAGCCGTGCAAGACGGCTTCCCATTCAAGAACGTTGTCGCAACTGATTTGCAAAAAGGTGAATGACACCATGATTTCGCGATGTCGATAACCCTTGCTGACGTTTTTCAAGAGTTGTTTGACATGGGTCACGCCCTCTTCAATACGACGCCGGCAACTTATCCGATCAACTTTGTCCCTGGGGATGTTTTCAATTCTAATATGTTGCAGGTTGTCCCTCCCTTTGACAAGCCTCCTGCGACGGAGAAACCTGAGTTGTCCACGTTGATGTCGCTCAATCCACTCGCCGGTCTCTGCGGTGATTTACGCAGGCTACTTTTTCCACTTGTTTTCAGAGGAAAATCAGTTCCAGTTGGCAAGAGCGTTGTCGGGGCTATTGTCACCTGAGCCCGGCTCCATAATATGCGGTAAACATGTGGGAGCATTGCACAAGGGCATTTACCATCGACAGTTTGCAGACAGGGAATCCGACATGTTTATCCATTGTCCCGAGTCTTGGAATGCAATTTGGGATGGCGGGGTCTTTCCAAAGGGAAAAGTGAGGGCGGACGCAAGACTTGATCGGGTGGAAAGAACTGGGTTGGCATACAACCGGTTGCGATGGTCGGTAGTGAGGTTGTAGCGCGAACAGGGAAGTAGGCATGTGAAAGCACTGTGTATTATTCGGCCATTCCGTCACGCCCACAGGATTCTGGGGATTAAATTTAGCACACAAACTACCATACCCCTTGTGAAGTGAATACAAGTGACCGTCGAGTCTCAACGCATCAGCCAACTAGTCACTGACAGCATGTACATCATGATGCACATATGATTATTGAATCAAAGCGCAACGAAAAATGCTCTAGCGTACAGCATTGGGAGAGCGCATGGCCAGAATAGAACAATATCACACACACATAAGCCGGAATGCTTGCAACGGCCTTCACATTCGGTCCCGGTTCGTGTGCGAACACAGGTTGACTCCGATCGGGTACATACTTCTCGCCGCTCGACTCCATCGTAAACCGACACAATGACTTATGAGACTCATCGGACTCCACAACTGAGTCATTACAGTAAGTGAAAGATAAAAACTCATTCCCCTTGTCAGCAATGACGAGTCAGCAACTAGCAAAGGTCGTCAACTTCTTGAAGCCGCCCACGACGCTGTCGATGATCGATGACCGGTCACCGATCACACTGATCGGATAGAATGCATTTGTCATCAATAACAAGTAAGCAGATTGCTTACTCTCACCAATTGCGACGCTGGCGCACCAGCGGCGTCACTATCAAGGCATTGTTACCCCCCGCATTGGTAGTCATCGCAGTGTGGCCGAGTCATGTTCAAAACGCCACGCACCATTTAGGGGCCGAAATGTATTGCTGCGTTATAAAGCTGACTGTTCCTTTCATACTCTCCACTCGAAATGGACACACAAGCCCTCACAGGACACGCTGGTGCTGGAGACCTCAAGGTCTCAGCGGTGGTAAAGCCTTACACAGTATCACTCGCTGCAGCGTATGAGCTGTCTCCAGAGCAAGCTACCTTCTTCAAGGCACAGACTGGGATTGACGATGATGACGACCTTATGAGTCACATTTTAAAAGTGCAAGAGAAAGCATACGAGGTCAGTGATGTGGTGTTTCGAGCGCACCCAGAAAGTGACAAATAACTTTGACATAGATATTTCCCTACACGTGTATCAGATCGCTCACATTTCTCCAGCAAGTTTCCCCTGCTGTCACTACGTTCAGGGTGCTGATTTTCAACTAGGTTGGGTATTGCAACGCTGCCAGAGTATGCACATATTATCAAGCTTGGCCAAGAGCGACCGGACGAGATCCTGCTGGACATAGGATGCTGCTGTAAGTAACCGCTGCTCCGCATACTTTTCTTCACCGAACGTTGACGATATCGAGACCACTAGTTGGAGTGGATGCGAGGAAAGCCGTGGCTGACGGTTTCCCACTCGAGAACGTCGTCACAACTGATTTGAAAGAAGGTGAATAATACCATGATTTCGCGACGCCGATAACCCTTACTTACGTTTTTCAAGAGTTCTTTGACATGGGTCACGCCCTCTTCAATACGACGCCAGCAACCTATCCAATCAAATTTGTCTCTGGAGACGCTTTCGATCCCAACATGTTGCAAGCCGTCCCTCCTTTTGACAAGCCTCCTGCGACGGAGAAACCCGACCTGTCTACGCTGGCGTCGCTCAATCCACTTGCTGGTCGTTGTTCGGTGATCTACGCAGCCAACTTTTTCCACTTGTTTTCGGAGGAAAATCAACTCCAGTTGGCAAAGTCATTGGCGGGCCTATTGTCGCCTGAGCCCGGTTCCATGATATGTGGCGAACATGTGGGTAACTGGAAAAAGGGCCTTTTCCATCAAGAAAATCAAGGCAGGGGAATTGACATGTTTATGCATTGTCCCGAATCTTGGAATGCCATCTGGGACGGTGAAGTCTTTGCAAAGGGAAAAGTGAGGGCGGACGCGAGACTTGATCAGGTGGAAGGAAATGGGTTGACATACTTCCGGTTACAATGGTCGATAGTGAGGCTGTAGCCCGAACAAGGAAGTAGGACATCGATGCCCACAGAAGGAGTGTATTATTAGGCCATATCGTGCGGGGCTCAGGCCTCAGGAACGACAGGAATTTAGCGCAAGCTACATGGTGTTTTGATGCAGATTACCATCAGTTGCTGACAGCATGCATACCGAAATCATCGGACCGGCTTGCTGTCTAATAATAAGGCCTGGTCGACATTATAAGGGCGGTATGCATATCTGGATTAAACTGACTGTTACGAGCAAATCAATGCTGGTTGGTGATGGCCGTGGGGCTGGAGATCTCAACTTGAAGGCGACAGCTGTTGCAGTGCCTGACACCCCTCCACACTTCATCCACTCCAAACTAACTCCAGAACAGACGACCTTCTTCAAAGCACAGACCGGAATTGATGACCGAGTTCCCAAGGCTTCTGGAAATGGGACACAATCCGTGAGAGGCAGCGCTAACATGGTCATGTTAAGCGCGTTGGCGTTGTTGATTGACCAAGTTGTTGATTTGAAACGTTGGCTAGTCGCTAGTATGCGTACTAATTCTGCGTACTAATTCTCGGTAACTTCCCGGGAGGAGGGCTGGGCTGATTGAAGTTTGGCGTCAACAACACCAAACAACGGTAGGGTTGTGCTCGCGTGCTCCTGAGCCTCCGACAATCCTACATGTCCTCATCTCACTAAATTCCGTTCTCACTTAGCTTCCAGAATGCCCGCAGTGGTTATCAATGCCAACGAGCCCTCCAGTGTCCATTCATCGCCGTCAGTCACAAAGAAGCTAGACGGCTCACGTGCCGCACCGGGCAACGGTGCCGAGGACGGTCGGACGAACGGAAATGGGAACGCGATGGAGGAAAGCGAAGAGGATGAGAGCGAAGGAGATGCTGACACTGAGGGAGGGGAATCGGTGGATGGAGAAGAAGAAACGTCACCAGATGTGGACCATGATGACGAGAATGGAGAGGACGAGGACGAAGAAGAAGAGGACGACGAGGACGAGGATGACGATGACGAAGACGAAGGGGAAGAAGAGGATGAACCCGCTCTCAAATACGAGAGAATGGGCGGCCCAGTCAACGATCTACTTAAGAAGGACTCTGCTTCCGCTCTTGCAGTTTCCAACAAATGTCTGGTATGTCCTATGTTAAAATATCAGTTGATATGCTGGACTTCATTGTGGTCCTATGACCGTAGGCTCTTGGAACCCATGGTGGCCTCGTGCACGTGTTCAACTTGACTGGGGAGCGCATCAAGTCTTTCAAACCCCATCAAGCTTCCGTGAGCGATATAGAGATGGATAGCACTGCAGATTTCGTTGCGACTGCTTCGATCGATGGTAAGAAGTTCGGTGCCGTCAGAACCAACTTACTGATTAGCCAGTTACCAGGGCAGGTCGTCGTGCACTCACTGTCTACGACCGAATCCTACGTCTTTGACATGAAACGACCAATACGCACCGTGGCCCTTGAACCTCACTTCGCCAAGCGGACAACTCGCGCGTTTGTATGCGGAGGTATGGCTGGTACACTTGTGCTACGAGAGAAGGGCTGGCTTGGCCATAAGGAGACAATTCTTCATTCAGCCGAGGGTCCCATATGGCATGTACGATGGAGGGATCATTTCATTGCATGGGCCAATGATCTTGTAAGTTCTTTTGTCTTGCTCTGTCAGCTTCCAATAACGCTATCTCATGCTGCAGGGAGTCAAGATATACGACACACAGTCTCAATCTCGCATCACCTTCATCGACCGATCGCCTGATAGTCCTCGAGCCGACCTTTTTAAGTGCACTCTGTACTGGCAGGATGACACCACGTTGCTTATTGCCTGGGCTGACCACATCAAAGTTGCGCGAATACGCTCGCGTCTTTCAGGTGGCCCAAAACTTCCACCCTGGATTGTTGAGGTCACTGCTGCGTTTCAATTAGATTGCATGATCTCTGGTATCCTCCCTCATCCGATGTCATTACAACACTTAGCCCCAGAGAATGGCATCCCTCCTGCCGTTGTATTGACCTCGTTCCTGATCCTGGCGTACGAACCTCCAGACACGTATGGCGACGAGATGACGGACGATCGTGCTCGTCAGGCACGAAAGACTGCAGAGCGTCCCGAATTGCGCATCATATCACGTTCTGGAGAAGAGCTTACCGCCGATGCCCTCAGCGTAGCCAACTACCAAGCATGGGGCTGCAACGATTATCTTCTAGCGGAAGTCAATCCAGTTAATCCAGACGGCGAACGGTGCTACGTCGTTGTTAGTCCAAAGGATATTGTCCTCGTCCGACCGAGGGATCGCAAGGATCACATAGCTTGGCTTGTCGAACATAATCGATACGAAGAAGCACTGGATGAAGTGGAGAAACTTGGCGAAGATGAGCGCGCTTCGGAAACGTCGGACTCTAGGATAGATCCTGTCCAAATTGGTGCACGTTATATCAACCACCTCATTAGCGAAGGTCCGGCTATCCTTTTTTTGATGATGTCCTCCTCGTCCTGACTGTAAAACAGGCGACTTTGGTAAAGCAGCTCGGCTGTGTCCAAAGGTTTGTGGGCAAAATGTCCGAAGATGGGAAGAATGGATATTTGTATTTGCACAAAAGTACCAGTTGCAGGTGCGTTGTTAACCATGAATGAATCCGAGAACTGTTTGATTTAGGTTTCAGACAATCATTCCTTATGTCCCGACAGCGACTCCACAACTTGGACACTTAGTCTATGAAATGATACTCGGCCACTTCCTAAGCCACGATAAACAGGTCAGCAAAATGGTGGCGTTGCATTTGATGACATTCAATTTTACCATCACAGGCCTTGCTTCGAATGATCAGAGAATGGCCGAGCTCTATATATGACATCTCCGCGGTCATTGTCGCAATTCAGTCCGAATTAGACGGGACTCCGTCGTCGTCTTCCTCAGCGCCACTGAAGTCGGACACAGTCTTGTTGATGGAGTGCCTTGCTGACTTGTGAGCATGTCTGCCCATACATTTATCCATTCCCATTGATCCTGATTTTTCAGGTATACTGCAAACCGGCAATATGGCAAAGCTCTACCTTTCTTCTTGCGGTTACGAAGACCGAATGTCTTTGACCTTATCAGAGAGCATAACTTGTTCACTGACGTCCAAGACCAAGCGCTCCTCCTCGTTGAGTTCGACCAGGAACTGAACGAAAGGCGAAAGCAAGAGGGTTACGAAAGCGCTTTGAGTCAAAGCGAAGCGATTACGTTGCTTGTGGATCACACCCACTCGATACCGGTATGTCGTTCCGTTCGTATTGCTGAGTCATTCTAACGCTACTCATTGACAGGCGGGACGTGTCGTACAGCAATTACGCCCTCGCCCAGTGTACTTGTTCCACTATCTTGACGCTTTGTTTAAGAAAGATCAACAGCTCGCATCTGACTTTGCGGATCTCCAAGTGACCCTTTTTGCAGAATATGCGACGTCGAGGTTGATTGAATATCTGAGAGCAAGTAGTTATTACAATCTGGAAACGGTAAGCACACTCTCCATCTCGCTGTCATTTGAAGCGCGAGAACGCTGACACCTGGTAGGCATATAATATCTGCAGAAGTCGTGACTTGGTTCCAGAGATGGTCTTTCTCCTTGGTCGAATGGGCAACAACAAGAAAGCATTGACCCTCATCATCGAGCGTATCGGTGACGTCCAGCAGGTGAATATCCCAAGGCACTAGGGTGGTATTTCCTGACAGCTCATCTTCTAGGCGATCGAGTTCGCCAAGGAGCAGAATGATGATGATCTTTGGGAAGATCTCCTCAGATACGCAGAAACGCGACCGAGTATGTTGATTCCTGTTCGTTCCCTTGAATTGCTAAGAGGCGTCTTGACAGCGTTCATTCGTGGACTACTTGAAAACGTCGGTGCCGAGATTGATCCAATACGATTGATTCGTCGGATCAAGAATGGCCTCGAAATCCCAGGTCTTAAAGAAGCCCTTATTAAGATCCTTCACGACTTTCAACTACAAATATCATTACTGGAAGGCTGCCAGGCAATTCTAAATGGCGATTCGACTGCCCTTGCGAGCATCCGACAAAAGGGTCAAAACTCTGGTTTCTTCTTGGGTGGTTCGTCTCTCCCGTTGTGCTTCCGTGAACCGATTACTGACGGTCGCACCAGCTAAAGCTCCTTGTTTACTATGTGCTGAGCCGCTACAGTGTTCACCGCAAGACCTTTTGCTACTGTTCCTCTGTAGACATGTTGTGCATGCCAATTGCATCGACGGCGTGGATGACCTCCCGCGATACATGGAGAATAACCTCGACGTCAGTCGCACACGACCCGCGCACGAAGTCAGCGCCAAGATCGCATTGTGAGTATGGATGTTACTCTTTCATGGTGTGGCGTGCTAATGTGTTTCCTGGTGCAGCGCGTCGGTTGTGCGCGCCAAGGTGCGGCAAGGGTGTCCAGTATGCCATCGGAGGGGCGAGGGGACGTTGGCGTAGTAGTAGTTTGACTGCCTAGTCACATTGTGGACATTCGGCATACTATATACCAGTTGGGATTCACTTTTTCTTGTCGCTTCAGTCTGAAATGTCATCCGCGTACCTGGCTGCCGTATATAGAAGGAGGGTATCCATATATAGCAATTTTCTTACCAGGTCTCTCCAGGATAAATCAAAAGTGTGTTCATGGCTACCTCTGGCTGCCATAGTATAGTGCACCCTTCGGGGTTGCACACGATAAAATTGGAACGATACAGAGAAGATTAGCATGGCCCCTGCACAAGGATGACACGCTTTTCCGGAGTGGTAGACCTACGGGTCTCAATATTTATTATTCTTTTTTCCTTTGCGTTCTAAACAGCGCTACTCTTGTACAGTATTCATTGGGTCGTTTGTCTCGTCATTTCTTTCACCTCTGTCCGTCAACATTTCAATATCGCGACAACAACCATTAATGTTATCTTCGAGCGCGTTCGCCGTTGACGACGCTATATGGCACGTCATTCCTCTATCCGCATATTGACCTTGCGGTGGTGGATGTCATTGCGCGGGCGTAAGTATGTCGGCCTTATGCAACTTCAAGTAACCACTTCCCTCACGAAGATCGCATCGCATGCGGTGTCATTCACAAATGCAGATGCTTAGCTAGTCGGGCGTCGCAGCCAGTCAACTGGTCAGTGGTCACACAAGGCAAGTATCTCATGTTTGCGCGTCTTGGCCCAAATTTACCTGGATGGTGGGCGCCATTCACGTAGGACTATGGTGGCAGGGTCTGCCTTTGCCTTTCTTTGCACCGCTCAGTGGACACACTTGGCTTGCTGGAAAGGACAATTCCACAACCCTCGTTGCACCAGTGCACATTTGGTCTCGGTGTTTTCATCAGGGTAACATGCTTATTGCAACCGACCGTCACGGACAACAGCGCCACGGACCAACGTGGGGCATTCTACCCATATATACGTAGCGCTCGACAATGATCATTCAACGTGAGCTACCCCAGCACACCAGCGTCATCCAACTGACCATCGCTGTAGACAGCTGTCGTCAGCTGGCACCAAGGTACTGTGCATTGATGATCAGTTGACGACGTCAGAGCCACAAGTTTTATAACGTGTCCCGAGGGATTCCACACTCTTGTCGAGACTGTGATAGGGGCTCGGTCGCCACGACACTACACTGTGAAGAGTGTGAGAAGGATTACACCGACAGCCATTGCGACACTTGAATGCACATGCAACGATGCGACACCTACCACCAAGATATTGTATTCTATACTGTGCGCAAATTCATGCCAATCGCCTGCGATCTGGGGCCCGTCAGTCTTCAACACAAATCGCTCATTCCCAAGTACCAACTTGACTCCTGTGGAAATAGACTCAACGGTCTTGTCCTCCAGTGCAGAGATCGGTGACCAGACGAGCGTTTCATGCGCTTCTTGGTGCCTATTGCTCAGTCTATGCCCGTTTTTTTTCGCCGGTGCAAATAATCTCAAGCGTTGGCAAGTACGTCATGCATGAATTTGAACATGGGACTTCGGCAGTCATGCAGTTTCTAGGGATGGTAGTAACCATGGTATATGTGACACCAACGTGACAGTAAGCGCAGCTATCCAGCTATCTTACTCATTTCTGCTTCGTTTGTGTTCGTTCAACTGGGGAAACCCTCGTAGTTGTATGGACTGTGAAAAAAGTGTGTGGTGTATTCTACGAAAGTGCCGAAACGACATAACTATTAGCTATGAGAAAAATCACCTGCACGATGAGGCGTTGAGAAATCAACAAATGCTAGAGACGGGCGTCCTTGCCTGGTGTCGTTTCGGATGCGTAATCAAGCGTTTGTACCTGCGCAGACGTCACCAAACTTCTCAGCTGGGGGTCTCGCGGGGGTGGTCCAATGAGTCGATCGATTATGAGTGCGGAACGATACACTTCTTCTCCTTGTTTAATGCGTTCATCAGTATCTTGATCGCTGTCTGGGTGAACCAACGTCAGCGAACGGGAGTACGTGGGAACCACCAAAGTCCCAGTCGATAATTCCAAGTATATGGCGGGGGGAAGAACGGCTAAAGGATGGATCAACTTCAACGTGAAAGACGAAAGCGAAATAGAACATACCTCACTATGACATTCCGCCCATGCGGAGCGTGCTGTTACGCAGCATTTGGTCCAGGTAATGGAATTGACGATCAATGACAGCCTGAACGTATTCTCGCACAGACTCGTACCTACACAGGATGTGAGCGAGCTATGAAGATCAACAATGGTGGTCATCGAAGCACTAACGGGCCAGTGTCGAAAAGACCGACACTCTCAACGAGCCCCTGTACGAGGTTCAGTTTCTGTGGATTGTAAAGTTAAGGTGAACCTACCATCCCAACCCCGCCATCTATACCATCAACTAGAGGACATGCGGAACCATCCGGGCTGATTTCTCCGATCACCCGGAAGCTCGCTGTTGTCCTCGTGGAACGCATTTATCTCTACGATCTGGTTAATCACATTCTGTTTGTCTTCCTCTGGGATATCCAATCACACGTGGCTCAAGGTGTCTCCATCGAGGTATTCCATGGCTATAAATTCTGATCCGTAGGTGCAGTTATAAGCATAGACGACTGGAGTGGGAATGTTGAGTTCGATGTGCCGTTGACAGTACAGCATGCAGCCAACGGCAGTACGGGTCTGCGATCGAGAGATGGAATCCGGATCGATTGGAAAGCCAAGGACAAAAGGAAATGGAGGGTGAGATTCACCGATGTCGAGGTTGAGGATGTGTACGAAGTTGTATCCCCCTTTACTTAATGACATCAGTTCCTTCTACTCTTGAGACGAGCTTTGAGGACAAAATTTTGGTAGGACTTGACACGGAGGCAAAAAAGGACCGGACTGCCTCTGGGATGGAGGGCGGGGATTGGGGAGGAACGTCGAGATCCAACGACGCTTGAAGTTGGACCTGGATGTCGTCTTTGGTGGAGAGAAATTCGAATGATTTGACGAATGTGCTTACCACTAAGGGAGGCAACTGTGTAGATATCATGCTGATCGACATCACCCACCACGGCTAGGCTCGCCATGTGCAGCAGCCTCGGAAGGCGTTCAGGATAGTGTCACGGTGTGTCACTGCAACTCTGTGCGCCATGATGTCAAACACCCCTGAAGCTTGAAGCACCATTCAGTTACACGACATCCACTCTCGAGCGAGCCTGGTGTATCTCAAGCGAAACCTCACATCGATACAACTGCGTTCACTCCTTCAATGATCTGAAACATTTAGCTTGGGGGAGACTCAAATAGGATCGCCCATGTGCGGTAACCTAAAGATCCGCGTCATTCATGCAAATCTTCATTCGCGTGACTACTATGAAATAAGAATACAGTAGTCCCGCTTCTTTTCATCGCGTCCGTCTGCTGTTGTTGGCATGAAGAAAAAGAAAGAAGAAAATGTGCAGCGCATTCGCATCACGCTCTATTCAAGCCTTTGGCGCCTCTTCCACGTCCTCGACCACCTGCTCGGCGACCTCCACCTCATCTTCCTCGCCATGCAGTAACTCTTGAGGAATCATCAAGTTCAAAATAACCGCTACCAGTCCGGAAACCAAGACTGTCGATGCGGAACGCGTCATGCGATCAGCCAGTGCTCGTCACATGAACGTTCACAAGCGAGTCACTCACAGGGTGTGCTCAACACGATCGTGATCGAGTCAATGAGACCTTGCAGACCCGAGTTGGGGTGACGGACGCCAGCGAACAAGTAAGTGAACACGTCCGGCACGAGTAGGTCGCCAATTCCAAACGACATTGTGGCGGCGAGAATGAACCGGTCGCGGCGGGTATAGTCCACGAATGAAAGCACGCGCAACCCCGAGACGACTACACTCGCAAAGAGAAAGGTAGTCACACCTCCGAGGACCGGATTTGGGACTGTGTAGCGTTTCTATCAGAGTAAGGTCGTGCGACAGCATGGTCCACGTACTAGCAAGGAAAAACCCAGTGACCTTGCCAAGGATGCCGAAAAGGATGAGAAAAGCACAGCACCATCTACCAGCGGTACGACTTGCACAACGTGTGAGCGCGATAACACCGTTGTTCTAAACACATAGTTTAGCAAATGTTCCTCTTGACAGTGCCATAGCACCGAACTCGCCTGCGCAAAAATGGACAGCGGAGTCACGGTAAACAGTGCAGACACGAATCCTCCACAGCCATCACTCTATGCAAGGATTAACGACATTGTGAGCAGTGTACCAATCGAAACTATACACACCAAAAGACCGCCTTGAATGCGTGAGTCAAAGTCGTCCCCAGTAACCTCCAGACGTGATATTTCTGCGGAAGCTGTGATATCACCTATGGCTTCCATCGCGATAGACACTGAGGAGAGAGTGAGATGCCAAGTTGAAGTGGCATAAGTTATACACCTACCGTATACTGCCAACATTGGAAGGATCGCTGGAGGATAGACACCAATCTTAAATGTGTGCACCCTTCTAGACATGAGTACCATGCAAGCCCACAATAAACATTGACCATACCACAGGAACGTAATGACTGGTGCGGATGTAATGGTACTGCCATCAATGTATCCCGCAGCACCTGCAACGATACATCCCACTGCAAGCCCTACGATGATGCTAGCATTCTTCAAGAACGGAGAACCAAACAGTTCAGTGATGATGATGGTGACAAACGAAAGAAAACCGAGACCGATGAACTCTGGTGAGCCCCACCTAAGCGACGAGGTCAGGAATCTTAGTACAACACCTAGGATTCTTGGCGTGGCTTACGGAAGCGCGTGCTTGGATGTGGTGGTCGGACACAGAGAGAGGGGACCACTAGTGGGACGTGCCTGACAACCGTTTGATCCGCCACCCCAGTTGGGTATGCCGGACGAACCTACGAGGGATGCTCCAATCATGACGATGACGGTTCCTGGTCATGCATGTTGGCACTGTGACCTCCAGTGTCCCGAAAAGTACTTACCAGTAACTATGGGTGGAAATATGCGCTGTAGAGTGCGCGGGGGTATAAACGATAACCCGATTTCAAGGAACGAGCATATTAATGATGTGCCTAGTAGACGAAGCCAAACAGGTTACCACTTCTCCTAGCACGACGAAGCTTTGCAGCTGACTTACCAAGAACCATGCCGTATGCGTCAGGACACGCGCCATGAGTCACGGTGCCGTCTGCAGCGGTAACTGATGGACAGGTCCCGTTGGCATACATAGCATTGAAAATCTTGCAAGTATACCTTCAATTTGGAAACAACGCCCAGATATAGAGGAAGATACGTACAGCATTAGCCGTGCTGAGCGTAGCAAAACTGGTTCCCACCACAGACAACAATCCAGTACCTAAGTAGTATCCTTTCCAAAGCTTGATTCGTGACATCTGGACGAGACTTAAGATCCCTGGAGACTAGAAATTTAGCGCAGAACTTTGAAATCATACGAGAGGACACCTGGTCGACTACTTACCGCTACCAATGAGCGACGCAGATATCATATAGGCGGAGGTTTGGGCGTCAAGCGCCAACGTGCTCGCAAAGATGATTGGAGGTGCGATTAAACCAGCAAGCATGGCGAGCGCATGCTGAAGCCCGCTCGCCATTGCGAGGATGAGTGGTAACTCATCGTCGACCCCGTAGAAGGGTGGTTGTTTTCGTCGGTTCAGTTTCTTACCACCAACCGAGAAAGGCAAAACGGGCGAACAGAGCCATGCATAGTCGTAGTCGCCAAACCAGCCTTTCCTGGTTGTCAACTTGCGCTGGACGACGCGCGCGTGACGTAGGAGGTCAAACCTTGACCTCGGGCTTGGTGGTTCGATGGCCGTAGGTTGGTGTTTTGTGACTGAAGATTCGGAAGACATCTTCAGTTGAACCTTTGTATCCAGGATTTCGTCCAGCAGTGGATCCACAGAGCCAATTTAAAGGTCGAGGTAGAAGGTTGAAGATGTGTCGTCGAGTAACATCCGTCGTGGATTCGGTTTCAAGGTATACTTACATACGTCTTAGTAAACGCGGGAGAGAGATAAACGATAAGAGTTTTTCCTGTAATGGGGCTAGATAAGCTCACATGATCCGACCATGAGACTGGGAGTGATTGCCTGGTTAAGTGCCCAGGATGATTACATTGGCGGCGAAATGTCACGGTTTCCCTGAAGGCCCGACTCGGATGAGTGAGGAGAAGAGATATGATGCTGGATGCTTTCAAAAAGGTGCTCGTCTGTATAGCCTGAGGTCGCGACTATGATGACATCGTGAGAGAGCATCCCAGGGAGGTGACACCTATCGCTTCCTGTTTGCTCCGGAGTATCAGTGCACACGATAGCAAGTACCATAAGATAACTACAATTGAAGACTACACTAGCGTTTTCGGTCATACAAATGACATCAAAAATACAAAATTTGGTATATCAGTAGGAAACGAATGCAAGTAGGTCGTCAGGGACTCGGAGCAGCGCTCACGAGCGCAACACAACGAGGGCCATTGCGGCAGCGAAGCCCACGAGTGCAAGCAACGTGACAAGTGCCCACACACAGCGCTTGGCCCATTTCAGCTCTGCGTCCCGTATGATCGCGACAAGCCGCTGGCGTTCCGTCCTCGACTTGGAGGGCTCGAATTCCGCAGGAGCGGCGAGTGGGGAAACTAAGATGATGACGCCGAGGACCCAAAACGGCGGGAATACTGCAAGAAGAGAGGGTCAGACATCTGGTCGCCGCCAACGCAAGACGAGGATGAGGCGTACAAAATCCGAATTTGAAGAGATACATGGCGAGCGTGGTAGGCTCCGTGTTGGGAGCCGCAGAGTAGACAGGGAGCCCGGTATCTGCGTAAGGGGGTGGTGGAACTTCGCCGCTCCGGGCCGCGTGCGACACGCCAAAAAAGTCGTCGATGGCGTCTACAGTTGTGTCATGGGGCGTGCGAGTGGGAGCGGGAGCGGCTCTGACTGGCTCTGGTGTGATTGGGAGTGTAAAAGGTGTGTGTGTGCCAGCGATTGTCTGAGCCTCGAGATCGATGTTTTCAGAGGACGAAGCGCAACGCCAGTTGCCGTGAACGACGATGGTTGAGCTGGTCATGTTCGTGAACAAGACAAAGAGGCCCAGATATATACCCGACGTTCATCGCGAAGAAGGAAGGATTGCACGTCACCCCAACATGGACCCACAAAAGCAAGGAAGGCGCAATCAACTCCAAATTAATAGCCTTTTTCAGTAACCAGTTCTCCAGTCTGGCGTTTAATCAACGCTTTCCAGCGTCTTCGCGGCAACAACCAGAGATAGAAGTAAGTTATTGTCGACCTCACGGTGCACACTAGACAGAATTACCCATCGAGTTGATGTCTCATTGACTCAAACGCCACGGTCGACCCTTAAAAACCCCATGATTCAATTGCCATCATAAAGAGCGATGCATGCTCATCATGTCAGGTACATGATATTACCGAAAATGTAGTTATTCGAGCCAATGTAGCAATGCTAGGCGACTCATTGTGCAGTCCGGCAGCTAAGTCCTATGAGTATTCGAAGAAATTGGTGTGCTGACTTGTTCGTATCCGCAACTCACACGAAGAAAGAGAATTAATGCCAGTCCCTATTTGACAAGAATTGGGACAAGTCCATGGGACCAAGATTGCGGCCGTCACCGGTTTAACCTCCTCCAATCAGACAGAATGCTGTGGATGATGGGTATGGGATTTTCGACTTTTTCATCTTACTTCAAGTGGTCAGATTGAATCCCTTCTCAGCATCCAGGGAACGTCCTCACCAGTTGGGATTCTGTGTGACGCGACTTTTTTTAACTACAGACACGACACGCTTTCCCTCATGTGAATAATGCCACCGCCACCTACGCCCGACATGCGCCTGTCGTCAAGGGCGAGGGTAACTGAGCCCATCCATTGGACTAATATGTAGACGGACTACATAACTGCTGAATATGACGCCACATCAGTGCCTGTGCTGCTGTTATACAAGTTAACATCACGTACACAAGTACTTACACCTGGTCATCCTCGCGACTGGGCTCAGGCTGACGCACATCTGTTAACGTCCCCAGATGCGCGACTTGCCCGCTCCCATCAAAACACCCCATGCTCGACGTATTTTCATGACGCGACAGGTCCCTGATTATCGATTCAGGGCGGCCCATTTCATCCTTATGCCAGGCCTCTCCATTGGCCACGCGGAAAATCAACATTTGTGGTGAGACACACTGTATCCGCGTGAGCCATCGTTTGCAGAATCAAACACCAGGCGTTCTACTACGTACCATGATGAGAGGATGGATGAATGAAAACACGACCGCTGCCTGACTCCCAATTCCATATGACACCAGAAATGCGATGCTGGAGAGCGTAAACGGAAACATCGACTCGATGACGAGCACAACGATGGCAATATACGGAGACGCATGTTCGCATCCAAGGTATTTCTTCACCGTCCGTGCATGGCGTAATAATCGATAACAGATCATGCATGACAATGTCACGTTCAGGAAGGTCGAGCTTGAATAGTACGCCACCCCAAGTTTAGCAACGATGCCGGTGTAAAAGGTGGTCCCGGGCATGCTGGCCACACAACCGAGCAGCATCCCCAATCCTGATGTAGCACAGGGTAAAATGTGTGTAAGCAGAAATGCGGGATTCATTCTCACCAAGGTTGGTTAACCACAAAATCGATGGCATCACAATGACACGATGACTTCCCCATACAATTCGACAGCGGTAAATCTGAAACGAGGCAAGTTAAAACTCACATTCTGCGCCAAAGCCCCACTACTAAATCTTACCATGAGGGCATCGTTCATCTGCTGTAGAATGGTAAGTGAGAACCTCCCAAAATCGATGTATAAATCTGAACTATGTGCTTGGTGGTATGCCATAGGCCCGCCTGGGTAGTTCCGATCGAGCAGCCACATCTTTTGACCAAACGTGCTCAGGGCAGCTACCCAGATCGTGACCAAGCTGAGCATCGCGGTACTAAACACCACATAAAACATGTCTGATTTGTGAGGCTGTCCTCTGCGAGCCAGAAGGACTCTCATGGTTCCGAAATAGAGGATCACCTCGATGCCTGATAATGGATTAGCGAGACCGCAGGATATGAGCATCATCAGACTCACCATACAACATACCTTGCAAATTGATTCCTATGTACATCTCGTTCTCGAACAACGTGGCATTGGGTAGAGTCGAAATGCATGTCATGATCCAGAGGATGTTCAAGGTGGGAGCAAAAACTTCTTGTGATTTAATCCCACATCAAGAACTCCACTGAAGTTGACCCTGATGAAAGAATGCCTGGAAGCCTGGATGTCGCGATCTCCACATATGAAGGGCATCTACACGAAGCTTCGGCCATCCCATTGTGCATCCAATGATCCATTTAAAGATCTTCCCAGGCAGTGCACGTCCCTGAGCTCTGCTAGCTGGCAGCTTCCCTCTTCGTTCCGTTCCAATGTTCACCTGCAGAACGGATGAAATCAACGGCAGGTCTGCAGCTCTTTCGCAGACAACCAAGTCCAGAGTCTAATTGTCCGATGAGCATATAAAACGGTCTAAAAAGTGTCTTACAGTATGACTCACTGCGCAGTACGTACTTCCAAATTGAGCTTCGCATGGGTCTCCTCACTCAGGACTCGGCTAAGTTTGTGGATGGGCCGTGTGTTTAGGCACCTTGCTAGGTACCACAACGCACGGTGACGGCAATGTTGTCGGTTCTACCTGCGATTGACCCGTGCCGAGTATCATGCTTCCGCGGAGTCGCGGACCCTAACCTTGATCCTGAGCTGTTCAGCTCCGATCTGCAGCGTGCACAAACACCACCGCGGGTTGGACGAGGTTGCTTGGCAACCTATCAAGATAAGGTATGCCGGACTCCTAAATGTCCAAGTTAGCTACCATGGGGATTGGCACTTGATTATTTCAAAAGCGTCGTTCCAGCCATGGCCCACATTGAATCGAGACTATGCAGTATGCGTGCCATCTTAGAAACGGCTGTCTTCATCCGACTCTTTGGTCTGTTTAGGGGAGACTGGGCGCGGCGGGTTGTTCATGGCAAGTTGCACGTCACCCCACAAACGCAGTTTCAAGGGGCGAAATCAAACCCAACTTGAATAACTTCATTTTCGAGTAAACACTCACCAACAAATTTAAAGTCATTGTGGTAGCCCTAAGCCAACTTGAATGACTCATTGTCTACACTGGCAATATCCAGTAGCTCCGAAGCAAACAGCTAGAGATACACGTAGTACCAAGTCATCAACGATTGGTGTACTAATTTGTGGAGCCTTGGCAATTCTGTGAACACGCCAGTCGCCGAAGGGATCCAAATTAGGCCCTTCCAAGGGTAAATTGGGTCCAGTCAACTAGTGGATGGGCCTCTCGGATGACCTTCGGGGCTATCCTTGGCAACCATGCGGCCCTGTGACACTCGAAGTTGGTCTCATAGCATCCGTTCGTTGTCGGAGGATGCTGGTAAATAGAAGAGTAAAAACCACACATTAAGTAACAAGTAAAGAATATATTTGAATAAATGGAAAGGACAGGACTGTTCACCATCAAGGCCGTTAGTTAATCTCGCTCAAGGTGTAGTCGGTGGAAGCAAGGCCGATCCTCTGGTTGGTCGTGTCAAACACGCAGTAGAAGCGCTCACTGTAAAATCGCACGTGCGTAAGCAACACAGGATACATGGATTTTTGGAAAAAAGGTATGTAGACGTACAGAAAGGTGTACCCAACGATAAACTCGAACCCAGGTCCGACCAGGTCTCCGAGATCAGAGACAATAAGATAGATCTTGTCAGAGCTACCGCCAAGGATATAGTTGAGGTGACGTGGCCAGATCTGCGCATTGGGCGTCAATGCGAATGATATATCACCAATGTGCAACACAAGTGACTCCAAGTTGTTACGAGCTCTGGCTCGGGTTTGGGCCTTCGGCCCAAAATGCCACGCAATACTAATCCTAGTTTTGGGGGACAATGTTAATCCCAGTTTTTGAGTTTTTATATGGTACTACTTGAGTCACACTGATTC
>JBBPNA010000124.1:0-69870 GCA_038090555.1 Boletus subcaerulescens | reverse complement strand
CCTCTGTTGAGGACGTCGCTCACCTTTCACCCGCTGGGCGGGTCGCCAAGGGTTGCACGCCGGGTTGCTCCCCCGCGTCTTCCCCGTCACAAGTAGTCCAATGCTCGAGCAATCTCGCCGACTCGCCGGTGTCCCTGCCTTCCCCCCATCTGTCTTCCCAAGCACCGTCCGCCACCTCGTTGACCGGCCACTTCTCGTTCCACTTCGATGAAGACGAAGAGTGGACGGACGAGGTTGGGGCTCGTATGCAAAACGAGATAGATCGAATGCTGGAGGATGCGAGGAGACAGCTCGCCGAACCTGTCCTCAACTTCTCCGAGCTCTTCCCCGACGATCTGTTGGCCGATTCCGTCACACACCAGACGGCAGCCGACCCCCGAACGTCGCGTTTTGCATCCTCGAGCGAGATGGACGATCGGACATGCGTCAAGGAGCAAGACGTTTTGGAAGCGATGGTGGAAGAATATGGGGTCGACAACGTCTGGGAGGAGTTAGGTATGTATATACCGGCGAGACTGCTGAGTCCCATCCCCGAGGAATCACTGGCCGACGAGTTCGTCGTTGAAGAGGACGCCCACTCTCCTCCGCAGTCGTCCAAACATGCGATCTGCTTTGAGGTGGGTCCCATTTTATTTTTCGTTCGCTGTGGGGGCTGACAAATATCTACAGGAGCGACAATGGGTCGTAGACAAGGTCCGGATCACGACGAAGAGCTTCGCCGAGCCACTGATTCCACCAAGGCCTCCTGACGTCTACCTACGACAGAGGCGGCGGCGATGGAAGCCTCCTGACCCCTCCCTTATCGTATGATGATAGTTGCTCGTCCATCATCGAGTGCTGATCCCGGATTTTTACAAGCGTTGCGAATCACCACAACTTCTATCCATCACATCGAAAAGCAAAAAAAAATTCGGAAAACTACGCAAAATCGATCAGAGGCGACCATGGAGTCAAACACTGAAAAGCAGAAACCCTTCAAGAGCAAGAACGCGATACTTTTCTTGCGACCTTTGACCTGGTGAGTTTTGGCTACTATTCTCTCCTAACTCTGTGTTGACGCTCTGCAAGGGCAAAGTCATCATGATGGATCATGTCCCTAGAGCGTCTGAGCATCCTTTGTTGCCTGTGGTACGTCTGTCCGTCTCGTCGTACCCTGCGATGCTAATCTATTGCAGTGTACTCGTGAAACGCCAGCCAGGGCTGGCGGCCGACTACACTCGGGAATTCGGGATGGAAAGTCACGACGCAGCTAATGCTGCACAGTGACCACAGGACGTTTGGGAAGCAACATCGCTCTTGCAAACACCCAATCCACACCCCCTTGGTGGAATGGCATTGTGGCAAGAGAACCTGTCATGTGAACCTGGTGATTTGTGTCGAGGAGTACTCGAGCTTTAGTGTTAGGATTTCTTTCGTCTCGTTCTCATATTCTTGATTATCTCGTTGTGCCAGCGTATATGTTTATGTTCCATTCTCGTTTCCATTTCGTTGTATATAAGGTCGCTCATCTCGCTCCTGTATTTCCCCATCTTCGGAATATGTAGCTACTTGTTCGCCAGGCATCAGAGGAAGAAGTAGAAAAAAAGTACAACTTGATTACACGTCGGCTTTGATATCATCAAGGGTATTCTCACCGAAGGCAGGGCGCCGAAGGCCTACTGGGGTAAATGATGTACCTTGTTTCCTACCCTGAACCAAGAAAACGACTCGGCCCATCATAGGAACCGCTCCAACCGGACGCCGTATGTTCTCTGTCGTCTGAATCCCTTTGCCAGGGCTCATCAGCCACGCAGCACACATTGGATACTATGTTCCATTGACCAAGATCGCAGATTTCCTCAGAGCGGGCGTTTAGAGGTCAAAGTTCTTCTCGCTGGTACCGTTCGCCAACAAAAACCCACGCATTCCTCGATAACCTCAAGGCGCCCCTCGGCCTCGTCACGCACCGGACGAAATATTATGAATTCGTTTTACGTGCTATCTTCACCTCGCTCGGCATACTCACGTCGAGGCTCTGACTACCAGCTCTCACGGGAGTACAATCTGGATAACTACAAGCTCTGCACGCTCGCGACGGAGCACGATGCCAAAAAGGCGGGATCGGAGGTCGTGAAACAGGTCGAAAGCCCGCTGTTGAGCAGGTTGATTTATCCCGGGTTGCAAGCACTCGACGAGCAGTACCTTGGGGTCGATTTTCAGTTTGGAGGTGTGGATCAGGTGGGTTTGGGGGTTGATGTCGGTCGTCGTTGCATGGTTTGATGATCTTGTACTCGTGGACAGCGCAAGATCTTCGCCTACGCGGAGCTGTACTTGCCGAGATTAGGCTACGCCAAGCGGGCCCATCTGATGAATACCATGGTCCCTGGTCTGATGGGCGGCAAGATGTCGTCTTCGGACCCGGACTCAAAAATAGACTTGTGAAGAGAAAGATCAAGAAAGCGTTCTGTGAGGAGGGGAACGTGACTGAGAACGGGTTACTTGCGTTCGCCAAGGCCGTGCTGATACCCATAAAGTGAACTACGCCTGGAGCGACGACAGGGCGATACGGGGAGTCGGTGAAACCTCAAAAGCCGTTTGTGACGGATGACGCGCCAGAAGGTTCGGTGTTTACGATCACACGGGAGAAGGGCGGAGGACCGAGCCACTACAGAACCCACCAGGAGCTCGAAGACGACTTTGCAGCCAAAAAGATACATCCGGGCGATCTCAAGACGAACATTTGAGATGCGATCATTAGTTTGCTAGAGCCTATACGGGCGGCGTTCCTGGCCAACGAGCAGTGGCAACAGGTTGAGCAACTCGCTTACCCGGATCCAAATGCAAAGAAGGAGGTCAAGAAGAGGAAGGCAAGTATCATTATTTCCACTCGGATTGCACGCTGCAGGCCTACATTTTCCTCAGGAGAAGGTGTACCATCCACCGCCACCAGGAAAAGGCAAGAACGCCAAACCCGCACCTGCGCCGGTCGATGGTGTTGCTGCTGACGAAACACGGGTATCTGATCCACCTGCTAGTCAGCCTGATGGCGAGGCAGTACCGGCATGATGAGGATGAACATAAAAGTGGATTATCTCCTGTGGACCAGTCAGGTACTCAGCCGGGATCTCTGCCCTCGAGCTCATGGTGGGGTGAGTTCACTCCTGGTGTGCCGTCCCAGGTGTCTGCAAGATCGGTAGTATCGACCGCTTCGACCGCCGCGCGAAATAAAAAGGGAAAGGGTAGGAAGTGGTGCCAAAGCCGACGGGGGGAGGGCCGTCGAATGAGAAACAACGCGAGGTGACCGGGACGTAACAAATGCAATAGTCATCACCGATACATGGATAGTATGAATGACCAGCAGTATACAACGACAGAATGCAGGGTATAGACTCGTGATGTAGCTAGAATCTTTTGGGACTACTAGATGATCACACGTGGAGCAGGGCGCAACGATCGATGAGTACGGTGTATGTACGTGTTGTACAAGACCTTGTAAACGTAACATGTACAAACAACCGCTCAAAATCTTTGGTGCACGAGTCGGAAGCCATGGCGTCCCTCTGTGAGTATCTTTTCCGAACGACAATACGAACTCACACGATTCATGTACTAGCAACATGTACACGGCACCACCTTTGCGCGTTCACGCGCGCCTGGGCTGCCTACCGCTCCACATCCGTACCTCAAATACCCCATACTCGATCGATCACCGGCCGACCGTACGCCTACGTCCGTCCGTCCTATCCCCCTCCCCCACCCGCCCGACGTCACCTTACACCCGCTCCCCCCACTTCCACCTCAGCCAACTCCAGTGCCAACCGCAAACAAGCCAACACCCACCCCGGACGCGCCCGCCGTCCGACGAACCGCCAAATCCCATTCACCCACGTGTATGTCCTCGATCCCGACACGAACAAGCTTTCACCGAGTAAACACCGTCTCGAGGATCTGTTAGCCACGTACGTCGGCACTGGCACTACTGGTACGCACACGAACGCGGACACCGGCACGAACATGCCCACCCGCGGACGCGACCGCCCCATCATCGAACTCGTCACATCCACCCCAAACCCCATCGTCCGTATCACGACACGCACCGAGATCGAGGCGCGGTACAAGGACGTGAAACGCGCCCTCAAAGAAAAAAAAAGCGCAAAGGTGGAGTCGAAAGAGGTGCAACTCACGTGGGGCGTCGCACCGGCGGACGTGGCGCACAAGATGCGCAAGGCGAGACGGGATCTCGAAAAGGGATACAGGGTCGTCGTGGCAGTCGCTATGAGGCATGGGCATCGGCCGTCAAGTCGGCGCGAGTTGGTGGCGTTTGCAGACGAGATAGCGGATGCGCTGGCAGGGGTCGGTCAAGAGTGTAAGGAGCGAGAGATGACGGATCGGTTGATGGTCTTGTCGTTCCAGAAGGTGGAGGTGAATGAGGATGCTCGGTGATATCTATTCAATGCAATGCATTTTCTATCCTATTACACAACCGTTCACGTCCGTGGACATCTCCAGTCCCAGCAAATGTCGTCTACAGTGCTTCCACCGGTGACCTGCCTTTTTCTACTCCGAACGTTGAATAGGAAGCCCGCGTTCCTTTACGTTGGCAAGGCATGCGGCGAGAACCGCCCCTTGGGCCCGTACAGCCAGGTCCCAAGGAACTGCCGTCTGTATGCCATCGGTTCAGGCTCGTAACCAGCATCCACCATCCCATGGACGACCCGCTGCAAAAAGGCGCAACACCTCGTCTCGGATACCGCATGATCACTTTCCTCTCCTTCTGCCACCAATGTAGACACACTCAATTATCATCCCCAGAGCTTGAGGCACTGTGAAGAACAGCTTGGCCACATTGAGTCGAAAGTGAAACTCAAAATCGAAGGAAGAAACTAGAGAGCATTGGCTCGTCGAACCTGACTACAAGTTGTCGACATTAGACAGGTGCTGATGATTAGCGGATGTGTAGCCTATCACGGTCTGGCAGGCATGAGGCGCCCCATGGGGCGCTGAACAGTCAAAAGACTGAATGCAACCGGAAATCTCCTTGGAAACTGTGTAGACAAAGGATCTGTCAGCTGCCAGCAGCAATTGTGGAATTCGATAAAGAATTACAATACATAGAAGAAAGTACGGTACCGTCATCTGTGCGCCAAAGTTCAGTATTTATCCAATCAAACATGTATACACTTGCGCTCAGTGACTTTGGAGGGTCAACCATTGAACGTTGACTGTCTGGTGTAGACGGTACTGTTGTCGCTCGGAGTCGTTGATAATGCAGGGATGAGAGGGGAAATGAACTCTCCAGGCCAACGAACTTCATCTAGGTGCGAAGCCCGCTCAAGACAACCCGTGGTTGAAGCAACATGATTTTCGCAGCAATACTTTCAAGTGACATGAGCAAGGAGTGGGATCTCTTTCTCTGCTAAATTGGAGCTGGTGTATCATGTTGCAGCTTGCTGGCAGTGCAACTTGGTCCATGTCGTTGCTTAAAGAGCCCATCGCTTGCCTCGAGTCCCCGGGCCCCGATGCTTGCGCAATCCTTTGGAGCTAGCCCTCCTGAATTGTAGATTCCATTACGCTTCCCAGGTGCGGTCGGGGTATGGCGTGGGTGAAAGAGTTGGTGGGGCGTTCCATTATGGATGTTCCATACGAACTCAGCTGATCTGCCTTCGTCTGCACATGCAACTGCTCGACTTCATGTCTTTTTGGGCATCTCCTGCTCTGAGATCAATGTCAGAAGACCACACGTGGCATGCGTCTCCCTCGTATGCGGTACGTCGGCTGTTGATTTACTCCACCTGACGAGGGGTGCAGGTGACATGCAGTAGTGCTAACCCCTTCGCCAACTTGAACTTCAAAGGGATTTCCGTAGGGCGTGGCAACGTCTTTCAGGCTTACATATACAATACTGTTGGTACTTCCCCAAGCTATGAGGGTACTGCATGCGGCCACCGGCGGGTAGGAGCACAACCGGTCAGATTTCATAAAGGTGAGGCAGTTTGTATATACGGTAAATGAATGACCCGAACGCTCAGATGACTGAGATCCGAATGGTTGCTTCCTTCAACATGCCCATCTGCGCGTACGGACCCAAGTCGATCCAAGCAGCTGACAGTTATGTAACTGACCTGACATTCCGGTGATGAAATGTTCCGCTCCATCCGTTTTTCGGATGGCGTTCCAGCATAGTTGGCTGATCGCCACTGGCTCCATGTCCCTTCCTGACCTCTACTCAAACAAAAGGATACGCCTTGGCTGTTCCGTCCGCGACCCCATAAGTATGGTCTTTGGTCACATGTAGTCAATTTCAATTTAGTTGAAGTTCTTTTCCACCTAACAGCAGAACGGGCTGTAGCGCAGTATGCTATAGAATGGGCCCGACGTACGTGCCAGCGAATGGTCGATTCCCCCTGACTCCGTATGTTTGTTCCTTTCCCCGTGTTGGTTACGGTCCTAACACGTCACCGATCGTAGGTCATTGTGATGTAGAATACCTTGTGCTCAGAAGCTTCGTTCTCACACTTTTCGGTCGAATGAAGTCCGTGCACAGCGCTCACGAAACCTGGGATGAGTATATAAAGACCCTGGTCCCCTCATATCTCGCACTCAAATACATTCTCCGTTTTCCCTACATCTTCTCTTCCGTTCACCTTAAACCATGTGGTTATGTTCTGCGTTGCTCCTTCTCAGCACAGTATTGTGCATCTCTCGAACTGTCTCTGGTCTTGGCTCGTCTTGCTCAGCTCCTCTCGGAAGCGGCACCGCATCATCCACCGACCCATATTGGCTTGAGACAATCAAACATCAGGGAACGTCTCCATTCAATTTCAACCCAAACTCTTATCAAGTCTTTCGCAATGTCAAAGACTTTGGAGCCAGGGGTGATGGCGTTACTGATGATACGGCCGCGATCAAGTTAGTTCTCGATAATCTTGCGAGCGCTTTCATTGATATTCGTGTTCACAGTGCAGCCATGTCGTCTGGAACTCGCTGTGGCGGAGGTTCCTGTGCCGAGTCGACGTATGAGCTTCTTCTTCTTGCACGCGTTGCGACTAACTCGAAAACTGTAGTCTCACTCCGGCAATCGTATATTTCCCGCAAGGGTAAATTTATCGAATTTAATTGTACCCTACGCTGACCCATGATTAGCACTTATCTCGTTTCATCACCTATTAATACCTACTACTATACCGAAATGATTGGAGATGCCAAGAATCCTCCGTCGCTTCTCGCACGTTCGGACTTCAGTGGATTTGCGGTCATTGGTCAGTTCCTTCGGATCTCGTGATGGCACTGAAACTAAAGCGAAGCAGACGCTGACCCTTACATTCCCAATGGTTGGGGTGCTCAGTGGTTCGCCAATCAAAACAACTTGTACGGATTGTTGATTCCCTTGTATCACTCACGTGCTGAGATCCATCTTGATATAGCTTCCGCTCTGTGCGGAACTTGATCATCGATATGAGGCAGATCCCTTCCCGGAATTCGGCAATTGGTTTACATTGGCAAGTGGCTCAAGCGACTTCGTTGGTGAACGTTGTGGTCGAGATGTCCACTGCTTCTGGCACTAACCACCAAGGTAAGCAAAGGAACGGCGATTATTTGCACAAACTTAATTTGTGTCACAGGGATGTTCATGGAGAACGGCAGGTAGGCGTTTATTATAACGTGGGTTGGTTCATATTCATCCTCCTTCGTCTCTCTAGTGGTGGTTTCATGGGAGGTGTGTGGCCATAATGCTATACGACATGGACGCTTACGTCTCTCTAGACATCATTTTTAATGGAGGTAATCAATGCCCTCAGAGAATGGAACAATCAATAAGTGACATTCCGTGCAGGAAAGATTGGTATTCAGGTTGGGAATCAGCAGTTCACGGTTCGCAACCTTACCATTAACAATGCCAATGTTGGTGAGTGGTGAGTGGATGTACGTAAATAGATGCTCATGAGGTATTTCCTAGCTGTATCGGCTATCTGGAACTGGGGTTCGTTATTCCAGTGTCAATCAATGAGATTCTTCAGTGATGCATTCACCAGGCTTCACATTCCAGGGCGTAACTATCAACAACTGCCGGGTACGTGAATTGGAGCTGCTTGCGGCCTGAAGAAAAGCGCGCCTGATCGTTTTTCACAGATTGGCTTTGACTTGAACGTTGATGGAGCTACGCAAGCAAAGCAGGTGACGCATCTCTTCGCTGGCCTATTTTTAATATTAATTAGCCTTATTTAGGGCGTTGGTTCTGAGGCCATCATCGATGCAGTTGTTACTAACACGCTAGTATTCGTTCGGTCCTCTGTCGCCAGCAACGGCACTCTTCCTTACTCTTTGGTTCTCAACAACATCCAGCTGACGAACGTTCCGACGGCGGTTGGCGTTAGTAATGGAGGTACCATCCTCGCAGGAGGTACTACTACTATCGCCTCATGGGGACAAGGACATATGTACTCCGGAACTGGTGGTCAGAAGACCTGGGTGCAGGGCAACATTCCTTCGGTTAACAAGCCCTCAATGCTCCTGGACAGCGCTGGCCGAATCTTTGGAAAGGCACGTCCTCAGTACGCGGACTACGCCACGAGCCAGATTATCAGCGTCAAGAGCCAAGGTGCCAAGGGTGACGGTAGGACAGATGACACAGCTGCTATTCAGAACGTCTTCAACCAGGTAGAGAGCACATCCACCCCGCTCTGAAAATCCCATCTTGACGCGTCTTTCTTATATTACAGTACGCCGGATGCAAGATCATTTTCTTCGACGCTGGTGTTTACTACGTAACGGACACGATAACCATTCCTGCAGGAACCCAGATTGTCGGAGAGGCATGGACCGTCATCCTCGGAGGAGGAAGCAACTTCCAGTCTCAGACCAACCCACGCGTCGTCGTACAAGCTGGCTCCCCTGGCTCCCAGGGTATCATGGAAATCAGTGGCATCCTGTTCTGCACGGCTGGTCCTGGTAAGTAGAAGGCCATTTGATCACGCTTGATCTCAATCCCTTCTAGCCCCTGGTGCGATCGTGCTTGAATGGAATGTCCACGATCCTTCTGGTCAACAAGGCGCCGCTGGTCTCTGGGATACTCATATCCGGTAAGTAGACTATGCTTATTGCGGGGAATTGGCTCATCCCTGAGATCGTTAGGCTCGGGGGAGGTCCGTGTCGTACTTCCTGAGAATACAGCACCAACTGATAGGGTATATCTAGCTATTGGTACCAACATGCAACACGCGAACTGCCCAGCTGGCTCTGTGAACACACCATGCCAGGCTGCCTTCTTGGGTATCCACCTGACGTCCGGATCTAGCGCATATTTTGAGGTTCGTGGTGTTGATTTGTTGTCCCTGCGTCATGCATTCATCAAAGTGATCAGGGCACCTGGGTATGGACCGCAGACCACGATTTTGATGCCATTGGTTCGCCTCAAACTTCGATCTTCACTGGGCGTGGTATCCTTTCAGAATCTGCGGGCCCTGTTTGGTTCATCGGAACTTGTAAGTTCATCCCATTTGTGTCCTTGCTGATTCTGACGATGCGGCAGCTTGTGAGTCTCTTTTGAGTCTGTTAGTCTTATAGAGTGAAATCAATGATCCGCCATGCCAGCGGAACACGCGTCTCTCTACCAGTACAATTTGGTAAATGCTCAGAACCACTACATCGGCTTTGCTCAGACAGAGAATGTAAGCAATCGTCTGGTATTTCTTTCCCGAGTTATACTTGACACGATCGCTTCTTTCAGCCATACTATCAACCTGTCCCTGCCGCTCCGGCTCCATATACCTCCTCTTCCACATACCATGATCCAACTTTTTCTGACAGTGTTAACATGGCTTGGGCCATGAACGTACAATCCTCATCCAACATCATTCTCTTCGGTGGGTAGCACGATTCTACATCATCTTAACCTCACGTTTGACGCCCTCTTACACAGGTGCTGGTCTTTACACCTTTTACAAGGTAAGTTTCCGTTCAAGTGAACCAGTATCCCTGAGTTGATCATGCGACATCGATCATAGAACTACGGTCAGACTTGCCTCACCAACAACTCGTGCCAAAGGCATATCTTCAACATCGACTCAGCATCGAGTGTGACCGTCTATAGCGTGTCTACCGTCGGTTCGACGTACCAACTCAGCGTGGGTCAAAACGGCGTCGTAAGTCAAACTGACAACCAGGATGGCTTCCAAAGCACGTTCACCGCCTGGAGCAATTAAAGCTCATGAATTGGTTGGGAACGCAAGCCGCGTTGGCTAGATGTTGGCAGTCTGGATTGTTGTTTATATAAGTCATTCTATCGCCGACTCGTTTATATTTCCGTTGACCCCTTTTATCTCCCTTCCATCTCTGTCCTTTACGTCGTTCCCCGTCTTTGTGGTGCTGTGTAATATGGTGTAAGAGTAAGTTTGTGTGTCTGTGGGCCGTAGGGTGTACAATCAAGTGGTTGGGTTTAATTCGTACCATCAGGCATCCGACAAGACTGCACGTTGGCAAGTGATCGCTATGCCGTAGTATGACTTGCGCAGTCGGCGCGAGCAGCCTCCTTGCCACATCGTGCACGGACACATTTCCCCGATTCTCTGGGTTAGCTGACATTCAGAATTTCAGACGAATCACGATGGGAATCAGACTCGAGTTAACCTCTTCCTTCCGTCACAGTGTATGCAAAGCTAAAGCCCACTCAGCAACACTGGGTCATGACTTCCGCTGGGCATGTAACCAATGCAGGAAACGAACTGTAAGTAGCAAGGGCGATGTATGTAAATGAACATTGGTTCCAGCGGGATGAGACAGTGGCGGCGATATCGGAGGGATCTCTAGCGATGATTAGGTTTGTATCATGTAGGCACTGTGTCACAGACAACTTGATTATGTTGAACAAGTTAGTTTCTGCTACATGCTGCTATGGCACCCGTCATCCGAACCAGAACCTTACCTGGCCAACTCGAGGTGATGGGCCAATCTCGATTCTCGATTCTCCCTGATGGCATGGGCGGCTCGCAGTGGTAGGCACGAGGCAGGCAGTGCCAATTAGGCTCCTGTCGTCGTTAAAGTTGCTCGCTTCCCACTCGCTCGCCCTACAACAGCTTCATCGTGCCTCATTGAATCTCAACTCCAAGTTAAAGTTATCAGAATTCATCTCCAGTACCTGCATACTTCCGCAACGGCATTTCGGGACTAGTGACGCACACTTGCACTCTTTGGTTTCCCTGGATCATAAACAACCCACTCGGAGGATTCTCTCCAACAAGGAGCGTGGACCTTGATGGTGGGTCGGTTTTGCGGCGGCGGTTGCTTCATGGCTCATCACGACATCCACCCATTAGTGCCAATCTCCACAAGACTACGCACCAGTGGCTATCGACACGCGTGCATTGATTGATAAAGTTCTTGCCCGCTATTCTGGCGAGTTCACTGGTAGGCGAATGTTGTATTCAAGCATTTCCTTTCCCATACAGTCGACCTGTCAGTATTCCGTGAATTGCTTCAGAACTCAGACGATGCTGGATGTGATACCGCAGAAATTCGGTTCGAGACCTCTGCACGCTTAGGTCTGGATCCTAAGGGAACGACGAACGCTGGTTCAGCCATGTTGCCAGACTTAAGGGCAACCAATGTACAGAATGATTCACTGTATGATTGTCATTCTTCTAAACGCTCTCCGAAGGTCGCACAATGGACGTTCAGGAACCATGGTAAACCGTTCACACCGGAAGATTGGAGTCGATTACCAAAAATCGGTTCGGGCTCACCTCCGCTTCCTGTCTTTGATCTCATAGTCGATTGTCATTTCAGCCATGGGGAATCCGGACCCACATAAGGTCGGCGCGTTCGGTGTCGGTGGGTGTTAAACATACTTCGACTGAAACGATACCTGAATACCGTTCTTAGGTTTCTACACCGTATTTTCGGTTACAGAGAGTCCATACGTGTCATCCGGGGGTAGGATACTAATCCATTATTTCTCAAGAGGACTCCAGTCTTACGCGGTTGTCAGATAAGGAAATGGAGTTCTTGTGGAACGAAGATCAGGTATATGAATCAGTCGAATGTCAATGCTACTTCTTCATCTTGTCCTGCCCATAGTTAAAATACCGGTTTTGCGACCTCCCCCAAGATGTGGCTAGGGATCTATGGACAACGTTCAAGATGCCGTTGCGAGAGGCTGCCCCAATGCCACCATTGTCAGAGTTGATGCAATTTCTTGCGTCCTCCATCACTTTTATGGCTCGTTTAGAAGAATTGACCGTATTTTTTGATCATCATTGTTTGGGACAGATCAAGAAGTCTCTGCGGCAAACTTTAGCTATCCCTATTCCTGTGCAACTGGATCGGTGGAGCCTCGAGAAGATCATGTACGTGAAATCAATTCACCAACATCGCAAGTCTTTCCACCATTCGTGTTTCATGTTCTGGTTCTTACGCCTGACTAGCTGTTACGATTAAAGCTGGATTATGGCTCCCACAACATGGTTCTATGCGAGCGCACGAGACAGAAGTCGACCTCACCGTGTTCACGGCAGAAGTTGACGTCACTGTCGATGAGAAGTTGTCCCAGGAATTAAACCGGTGTACGAAAAAGAATCCACCTTCTCGTGTCAAGTACAGTTTGATCTATGTAAGTTATCAGACTCTTTTGGCCCTTGAACGCCTACGTATTCATTCACAAGACCGGGAAAGATGAATATGATCAGAGCGGCATAGATGAACGGAAGCATGCTTGCGAGTTCCCGTCTTCCTTTCAAGGGCTTCGCGCCGATCTGGACGGGTGAGCAGCTATTAATGTCCATGAAACCTTTGATCTGATGGAACACTAGAGCTGCAAACGCACGGCTTTTCATCGTATGTCTTTACGCACTCGTCTCCTGATTCATGCTGATGACTTAGCTAGGGTCATTCCACCGCGCAAACGACAGGCATTGGAGGTCACATGGGATCTCATTTCATCCCTACTGTAGAGCGTGAATCCATAGATTTGGTGTGAGTCTAGCTGTGCATTCTGGCACTGGCAGCTGCTAATATGGTGACCCCAGTGAGAAAAGTGTTGCTAGTGGGTATCTCGCTCCGTCGAGAGAGGTCACTTACTTACCCTCATCGTTCAGCCTGGAACAGGGAGTTGCTGCATGTCGGAGGCTTCTTATGTCGGGTGGTGTACGAGCTAGAACTCTCCGAAATACAAAGGTCGTGGGGGGAAGCAACTGCAGGTGAACCACACTCATGCCCATCCCGAGAGTTACAGGATCGATTGCAAAAGCGCTTTCTCCATGTTCTCAAATTCTTCACGTTTCATCGTTCCACCCCCTTGTCGAAAGTCGCGGAATTGTTAACGGGCTCATTCTATGGATGCTCTACTCTTCCTTTAAGGCTTCTCTCATTTGTGGGCGTACGCGGAGCCCCCGACGTGAGAGCGTTCGACCCGGTGCTCGTCAAATTTCTCAAATCTTTACCAATGCTCTCGGAATACGTCACGCGAGACGGTGCTCATTCTATTGCGAAACTTCCAAACAAACACAGGATTCCTGCGATAAAGCTATCGGACATTTTACAAGACCTACATCGCCATACCCTAGACGCCGAGGAGCTGGTAGCATGTCTACGTTGGTGGATAAACGCAAGGCAAGACTATTCTACCTCAAATACGGCTGATCTGTTGTATGCAGCTACCATCTGTGGAGCAGATGGGGTGGTGCGATTATCGTCGATAACATGCTTCATCAATCCAAAGGTTCTTGGACTCCACATCCCACCCGATGGCCCGCTTCCTTTGTCTCTTATTCCCCTTGATATCAGCAAGTCCTTCGATTACGAGGAGCTCACTAGCTTCGGTTGGGAAGAGTTCACCGTTGTTTCATGGTTACAACACATATCACGTCCTGATGTCATGTCGGCCGACGAAAAATATGACTTTACCCGGTCGGCCGACTGGGCTAGTCGTGTCCTCAGCGCTCTTAGCCGAGTATGGCCACAACTGCCCGAAGATATGCAAAGTGAAGCAAGGAAGGTGTTCAGGAACAAGCCATGTATTCCTACATCCAAAGGCTTGTGTTGTCCAGAATGCTCGTATCTTACTGAAGACAACGCTCCGTTCCCTCACCTTGACCTGCCGATAGTCAGTTGCAATTCAAGATTTAGAGTTGACATGAAGATAAAAAGATGCCTTCTGTTCATTGGAGTTCGGAAGAATCCTCCTGTCGAGTTTCTTTTACATCAGTAGGTCTTCACAATATTTTTAATCCTTGCAATTACCGAGAGCGACCAGGATGTCGTCGACGGGAGGTTGGACTGTCTCTGATTTGGTCAACTATCTCATCCAAGAGGAATCTTCTTTGACTTCCGAGGATCACTCTGCTCTCAAGTCATACAAAATCTTCGCGAGAGAAGGTTTCCATAATGAGCAAGAAGAGAATACTCGTCACCGTGCTGACGAACTCTACCCGCCTGTGCTCATCTTCCGGAGACTCCGACTACCAGTCATCAAATGGAGCGGGAAATCAGAATGGAGTGAATCATCATCGGGGGGTATGCTAAGTACTATATACATGCCTTCCACCTGATCAACTTGACGTTTAGCTCGACTGCTGTACCACCTTGGTCTGAATCGCTTCCCATCTCTATCACAGATTATGGAACTTTGCTCCTCAAATGACATTGGGGTTCAAGAGACCGCATTCAAGTATCTGTACAGTGGACTTCGCTCGCGATACCAAGATTACACTCCGGAGGACTTCCGTGATGCGGAATTCATTCCTGCAGAGAACGACAGTGGTGGTTACTTGATGAAGCTGGGGGAGGTACGGTAAGGTTTATCTGTGCTTTGTGTCCTTGCTAACGCCAGCTAAAGGTATACTCTGGTACACAGTGGAGGGCACTGGGCTTTTTTGTGGTACAAGACCGATACCCGAGCGTGCCCTGGGATCAATTAGGTGTAAGGCAACATCCGCCAGTGTCAAAGATTCTGGACCTACTGGAGGAGATCCCGCCGCGTGATAGAGAAACTGCCCGTCGCTGGTTCGAGATTTTATATCACCATCTGTCGGGTATGTCCATAGCGCTTCTCATTTTTTTTCCAGATGTTGACATCCTGCCAGCTTTCTCGCCCCCCGATCTCACCAAGCTATCGGGGTTGCCAATTGTTCCGACGGGCTCATCGAATACTCCGATATTGCTTCCTCCAACCAAGTGTTACCTCGACCAAGGTCCAAAGCCACCACTTCATGCAAAGTTATTTAGTTTTGTGAACTTCAGCGCCAAAGCGAACTATTTCCTAGGCGCGTGTGGTTTGAAGAACAGAGTCTCGATAGAAGACATTGCCGAGGCACTGATCGAAAACCCTGAGAGATTTTTCGAGCTTGCAGGAGGCCATGAGGGGTAGGTTTGACTGGCCTCTACTGAGGTCATCGCTCACCTACTTGACACCAGTTTCTTGGTCGAGCTACGAAAGATCGCTTACCAGAGTCAGGATATCTCTAATGATACCCTGCACAAGATGAGCTGCAGACCTACTCTGCTTGGTGTGTGTCGGAAGAAAACGGAAGGCCAGCCCAGATGGGATTACGAGCATCGATTCCTGGCAGCTCAGGAGGTCACTATTGTCGACGACGTCAACGACTACCAGCTATTCAGTGACTGTCTCTTCATCGCCCCTCAAGAGGAAGCACTCGAGCGTGCGTGTTGTGTCAGCCTTTTGTAATTATTCACTCAGCCTGGATTAATAGGCTTCTATGCATCTCTTGGGAGCAGTTACCTGAGCACGGTTGTGCAAGAGAGATGTCACGGTCTCCATGAAATGCAAGATACCGAGACCTGCTTTGAAGTTCAATCAAGGATTCTTGAGCGGCTACCCTTGTTCATCCAAAAATATACTGATTCCAAGCCTGAAGCAATGCTCCCTTCTAGCTCGGATCACCTCAAAGTCAAGGCATGTAAAAGGATCCACATTTCGAAAACTCTAGCGACGAGGAACGTAGAGCGAACAAGAGACGCATGGGCGATCGCGAGGCATAAAGGTGGCCATATAGAGCTATGGGTTTCCAAAACGGCAAAGCGTGACATGTATGAGTGAGTTGTTGTAATGTCCTTTATTATGTTTGTTCGCGTCTAACAGTGCGAAAAGAGTCGCTACATGCCTCTGCCGACTGTTGTTTGGAACCAACAAGATGAATGCCACGCTTCTCCTTGAGACTGTCCTTTCTACGGACTTGAAAGTCTTGGAAAAAAGAGGTTTTCTTAGTCAGTCTGATCTGTCTGCATTCACAGGAATTGGCTAACAATTTACCTCCCAGTTGATCAAATTTCCAAGAAACACGGAGATGGGTACGCGGCGGGGAGCGAGGCAAGGCAAAAGTGTTTGGCAGGCTCTGCCTCAGCCACTGATTCTACACAACAATCTACGCTGGATACTCAACTTGGTCCCCAGTTGGATTGTGAGACACTGTCCGGAAGTTCTGGCACCATCCCACAATCCCTATCCCTCAACGCCGCTGACCGTGCCTTACCAAAGACTAGCGGTACATCCAACATTGCCAGCGATAGATCCTTGGCCCCAATTGAACATCCAGCCCCCGTCTTGCTGTCTCGGTAGGTTCACCCGTAAAGTACTGTCTGTTTCGTGTCTTACCACAGATCTAGGACGGCGATCCCGCAGAGTTACATCCGTAAGGCTCCCAAGATCCTACCGTAAGATAAGATATCTTAATCGCTTCCTAGGGAGCAACGTAGAGAAGGCCATCGAGGCGTGTGGCTCTGGAGGGGCAATTTCAGCCGTTCATGCACAAGTGGGTCAGTTATTGAGCAGCAACTTCTGCATGGTGTCTGCAGATGTCGGACGTTTGCGTTCTATTGGTGAGTCTGGTTTGGGTCCTTATCAATTGTTGTTCATGGGAGAACTAGGACAAGTGAACAATATCCAAGTCTATGTAAACGAAGGTAAACCCAGAAATGAAACACTCGTCTCTTAACGCGGAGCCTCACGCCTCCACAGACATGCCTGACGGTGACAAATTTACGACACACATGTACGGCCCGCTTGCTCGCTTCGCAGACATCATCATCGCTCTTTCCAAGATATACCGTATCTCCACAACAAGGTTATGTATTTTCTACGACATTTCAGGAGGGTGCATTGCATTCAATTGCCAAGGAGTGATCTACCTCAATCTGCGATATTTTGAACTATGGCGTGAGTGGATTTTAGTTTCCCTTCATTCTGGGAAGATGCCGAGAGTGTGGTTTTAGATGATGAGCAAGTCAAAAGTGGGGATCGACAGAATGCTCAAATGTGGTGGTCCGTTTATTTCTCTTGCTGTCTCCCCATTCCATTGTCTCATAACATTCTCAATGAAGGTTCCTTACTCTGGCTCACGAGATCGCACACAACTTGACTGAACTGCACAACTCTGATCACGAATTTTGGTTTTCAGCGATCTGTGAAGCACACCTCGCTGCATTTTCACAGCTCTTGCGACCCGCCAACAACACCCGGCTCCATTATGTACCGTGGCTGATGCACGTGGCTGTCATTATCTTTTTCGCATACCTTGCAAAGCATATACAGTAGTAGTCAATCTGAACATTCACTTCTTAAACAATCAGCTGTACTCAGTCACTGGTTAGGCTCATTTGGAAAGAAATGACCAACCACTTTACCCAGGATGTAAGACTGCCTATCTTCCCATTACGATTACAAAACGTCTGCCCAGTACTGCTTAGTAGAGGGAGACAACGCGAATGGATGATCCTTCAGCCACCCCAGCTATGGAAGATGGGCCATACTCTGTACAAGATACATAACAATGAAGCAATATACTCCTCTTGAACGTCAGACCACGTCAAGCACGCATATGTTCCCCAATATCCGGCCGAAAGAGATGTCCTCCAGGAACTGCACTCTGATGCTGACATCGGCCGCAACCCTCTTATATTCCTTTTGTGCTACCTCTGCCAGCAGCAGTGCACCAAAGTCTTGTCGAAGACGTGCTGCGAGTTGCAAAGCTCTCGAGCGTTCTTTCGAGCTGTCTCCTGCAATGCATGGATCAGGGATTCCCGGGCATGCGAATATCGGTGACGGATACCAAGGCCTCACCTTCATAAGTCTCAACAGCAGTTGAATGTGTACCGGAACTGAGGAGTGCACGGATCCAGGGATGGACAAGAACGAGGTTCTTTGACATCGTCGATAGGTCATCCATCGTGCTAATTTCCACATCCCTGAGACAACGCGTCTTCATGCGGTAAACATGAGGCTCAACCTCGACAACCTGCAGCTCGACACGAGATGCGATGCAAGGGAGACGCAGTCGTCTATCAATCATTCGTGGTGATTCGAGGGCCACGAGTCGCTTATACAACAAGATGGCACCGGTGTCTAGTTCTGGGAAATAGGCTGGGATGTTCGCCACGGGTGACGGTACATTGTACTGGGGAGTATCGTATGGTCGGAGGTCGCTGGGAAGACAGCT
The DNA here is from genome assembly GCA_038090555.1 of Boletus subcaerulescens. Classification (NCBI taxonomy): domain Eukaryota; kingdom Fungi; phylum Basidiomycota; class Agaricomycetes; order Boletales; family Boletaceae; genus Boletus; species Boletus subcaerulescens. Next base: position 51,448 of record JBBPNA010000124.1, on the reverse strand, counting down.
GTTGTACATGCCAGGATTACCTATCCAATCAAGGACGACCACATCCCCCGAGCGAGTTATAATCTGTTCCAAAAGTCGCCCAACGGCATAGTCGGTTCCTTCGCCATAATTCGGCTGCATTGGGATACTAAATAGTGGGCACAAGGAATATGCTGTGTCCTCCGGTTTTGTTACATCGCGAGGCGCAGCCAGCTGAAGTTTCTCGCGCACATCGGTGACCCCGGACTGAAGCTTGTGTAATTCCTCTGCAGGCATCTTGGTTACCTCCTGGATCTCTGCGACCACGATGGGTGAATATTTGTGATTGGAAGTCCCCAGGTTATGATACGGCTTCCAATCATCAGTGTAAAACCAAATGAAACGGGCTGCGACGTATTCATAAATGGTCCAGGAGCGAGTTATCCAGATGCTGTTCTTGACCGAGACAGGTAGAGATGGATTCCTCATGCCGCGGAGAAGAACGATGGTACGCCATGCATGCTTGTACCAGTCATAAAGGGATCTCGGCTCCCTCATCACCATTCCATGACCAGAGCCACTGATACAGGATGTGTCGGACCATGCCCAATAACATCCAGCCTCGCGGACGACATCACAGAAGCGCTGCAATTTGTCGATGTAATTTGGAGAGGACAGATCATACAATGACTGCGCTCCAATAACATCGAACACGGAGCTCTCCCCTTCCCATGCATGCGAGAGCATGATATATCTGCAATATTTCTTCATTGCAGAGACAAGTGATTTTCGAAGCTGTGGTGTCGGGGTATCGGAGGATAGATACTCCTTGAACGGGGAAAGGTCCTCAAAAGCGAGCTCTTGTTGTTCTCGGTTACAACCACGACCAGTTTGAGTATTGATCAGCATAGGTGGCCAATCCTTTGTAGCTTCCCTGATAGACTTCCTGATAGCATCTTTCTTCTCGGCTGGCGAAACGAGCAGACCTCAGCATGGAATCACGAGCCACTTGTCCACTAACCACGAGTGCGTAAGATTGAGCAGTCATGTTCCATCTTTGCATATCTGGCGCCATCTTTTCTTTCGCGGGCCAGAGGCGACTGAGGGTCCAGTTCCACTGCCTGACATCCGGGTTGGTCGAGAAGAGCTCAAAGTAGGTCAAGAGTTGTCGCACCTTATTTGCATCCTCTAATGCAAGATCCCACTGATGCAACTCCTCAGCTACCTTGCTTCGTTTAATGTAGAGGCCGGCTAAGCGTCTGGTAAAGGGATCCGATGCATCCCCCTGGATCTGCTTACTAGCAAGGGATGGACACGAAGAAGGGCCATCGTCACGGTAGTGTGGTTCCTGGTGATCTTCAAGATTCCCGGTTAGTTCTTAATTGTTGCTCGATTTATGCTTCTCAAGATCTCACCTTCCGTTCGGTGGGATGGGTCATTCTGGAGCTCCTCTCTAGACATTTTCTCCCGTCCTCGAGATGGTTGCCCGGCCGTAGATGATCGATCACGGTCGAAGTTGTGCGTGAAGCTTATGTAATGAAGAAATCGCAGGGACCTACACAATGTTAGGTTCACTCAAAATGTCAGAAAAAGCGATGTGATCACTATATACAGAAGAAAAAAAAGAAAGAGACCTCATGCAGATCCTTATGATTCCAGTATAACTCATAAGCCCAGACAAACTCAAGATTTACGAGTTACCAAGGAGGACAGTGATTCTATAGCCTGAGAGTACTGCGCCATCGATTCGTCGTATTCCGATGCTTCAAAGGCTATGTCGCCTAAGCGTTCCGAGATCTCAGCCAGGTGGCTTGTAGAATCTGAGCGGCATGTTCACGTGTGCACCAAAATATGGTGATAGAGCGACTCACTGATGACCCAGTACCGATGTTCAGGATGTCCCTCTAGTGCGAACTGTAAAGCTTCGTCGCTCAATAAAATTGACTGTCTGAGGTAGTCAAGGTCCCCGTGGATCTCGAAGAGTCTCCACAAAACGGCACTGAGGGTTCTTAGGCAAGGAAGCCTGTCAGGATGACGACACGGGAGCAGCCGCAAGGCTTCCTCGTTTGTTGCCAACAAGCGGTCGAGATCACCAAGGTTGCCAAGTTTCTCATAGCGCTTCCACAGCGTGGTGCTGATATTGATCAATCGCTGTGGTTTGTCAAAGTATCCATCTGGAGGCATCGCATTGCCCTCCAATTTCGTGAGTAACTCGTTGAGTTTGACTAAGCTTCCAGAGTTTACAACTCTGCATCGCTTGAGCGTGTCAAGCACGAGATCCGCAGCTCGGCGTTCATGAGTATCTTCAGAGAAGACCTCCTCGGCCATGAGCTTCTCGATCTCGTCCGCGACTGATTCAGTACATTCCTGCTGCTCGTAGCGGAGTAATAGGGCTCGAGCGAGCTGTAGTAATGTCACCGGTCGGTCTGGGTGACGAGGACGACGCAGATTGAGAGCCTCTTGATAAAGCCTGATGAGCTCATCGAGATTTGTGCTCCTTGGGTGAATCCGATAGCTCATCAGTTTTGCATTCGCCAGGTTAACGAGCGCTGCCGCGTAGCATGGGTGTGTTAAAGGACAGTCGCGCCTGGCATATTCGAAGTATTGGACAGCATTTTCGAGGTCTTCTCTCTGGTAGTCGCTGTAATAGCGGACGAGAGCTTCTTGTCCTAAATTTGTCTCGCGAACAAAGAGTGAAGATCCTTCCGAGTCCAACTGCCAACAACAAATTGTTAACGAACAGGCATGGATATATAGAAAACATATCACATTACTATCGTCACTGCTTGGGGCTACCGCCAGAGTGTTAGAATACCATCGTCCTAGGGTAATGAGCAGGGAGGGACGAGGAGCTGCGATCCCCAGTTCTCTCGGAGGGAACGTAATTACTACATCGGCATTAAGATCTTGAGACTCGCAGTGTCATTCAGATGGGTTCACTCACAATATGTGCCACCGACCAATTCCTCTACACAAGTTTCTGACGAATATAGAGCCTCTCCGTTTCCCAACGTCGGCTCTAGTTCAAAGGAAGCGTTAACTGTGAATCGGACCTTGTCAGATGGTTTAGAAGGCCTAGAAACAGTCAACACCCGTGTGTGAGCAGGAGATGATAAACGTACAGTAGAATTACATCCCCCCATTCAATAGCGCTATCGTTCAACCGCATAGACTTATTTTGTGTTTTTCGTCGGACCCCATCGAACTGGACTGAAATATAAAAGCCAACTGGGGCCCACTTGAGGGCAAGTGGTATATTTTGAGCACGGATACCTGCAGGTCGGTTAAAAGAGTTTTCTAAGGTTTCTGAAAGATGGAAACGTGCGTGTAATGACAAACAGTGGATTGACGCATGAGGGTGTAGGAGGTGGTGAGAGCTCCAGCTTGGATGTGGGAGAGGATGACACCTCAAGCTCCGGTGTAGTGGGAGGCGAGATCTCTTGCTGCGGTGAGGGCGATATGTCAAGCTCGGAGGCAGGTGGGTCTAACATTTCAGGCTCGGGTGACAGGTCATGTGTATCAACGCTGGGGGAAACGTTATCCATGGTGCCATCACTGTAAGAGTGTCTCAAATGTCCATGAATGTATGTGAAACAACAAGACGTACTCTTTTCCTTGCAAAAAAACGGTAGCTAAAGCGTAATCAGCAGTGACCGGTGATCATGGCAATGAAAATTTTACTGATTTCACGCTTCGAGTCAAGGGAGACGTCATAGCATCGTGTTAAGAATGTTCCCAGGCGGTCCTCTTGGAGAAGGTCCTCTGGCGTCAATCCTTCCTAGTGGACGAGTAAGGCATAGTAAGACGAATACACCATAGCAGGCTACCTTCATCATGTCCATCCATTGGCTATCATGTATAATAGCAACCCTGGCGTTTTGATTCTGACCGATGTCATAAGAAATCCAACGTAGTACGGCGGCGGTCTCATGTCAGACGAACCTCGCTTAGGAGGTAACGGTTGATGACGTCGGAGGGATGAAAGGGCTGATGGATGAATTGGTTAGAATTCAGACAAACGTGATCATGGAGGTAACCTGGGATAACCGTGGGCTATGCTCCACGCCTGTTCACCATCAACAGATTATCAGGTAATCCATGAGTGGTCGCCTTCGTAGCTTACTGATTACTGTACGCTGTTTGTGACCGCCTGGAATGCTGCGTAACCGGCTGAGGCATGTCATAAAAAAACGAACTAGTTTGGACCAGGTGGTTTCCGATTCTGTGACCTTCAGAACGATGGGTTCTTGGAACCAACTGCTGAACGTAATCTTGAAGCCGGTTATGAAAACAGTCTGGTTGATGCTCCCGCTGGCGTCACCCGTGTGATGTGGATCAGCGGGAAACTCGAATTCCAGTGGGTAGCTGTTAGGATGGCTATCATTTCTTCGAGCCCAGATTTTTCCTGTGGCACCTGTAGGGTTGTTGAAGGAACCGAGGGACCAAGAGCGAGTCTTGTAGAAGCCGGTGATGAGGTAAAGAGAGCGGTCAAGTTGCTGGACGCCATAGCGCTTTTTGGCAAATTCATACCAGTCAGGCGCGCTCTCCATTGCTACCTCTCGAAACTGTTCTGGTGATAAGAGTTTGGCAGATGTAGCACCTTGCGGCAGTATAAGGATAGCGCCAGCACGAGCGGATGTGGCGAATTCATAATCGGCTGACCTGCCAAAGTAACGCCGTCAGTAAGAAGCTGGTATACTGTCATTGGCGGTAGGTACCTCTGGTTTTCGGGCTGGAGGATCCGTCGTATGCCATGGGAGTAGACTGGGCTGGCAGATATTGCATTGTTACTGGACTTGACGTCGCCATGCTGAACGGGTTGGAAGTTCGCAGGGACTCCATGAGAATCATGGAGGGGGTTGTCGCTGCGTTTGCAGATGTTGAACAGCACGTCGAATTGGCCATCGCTGTCAACTATGCCAACATCTCCAATCTGAAGACCACTGTCCTGGTAATCTTGTGGGAGCGTACTCATTGGCTCCGGTGTCCGCAGAGGATATCCATAGTCGGGATGTTGGAGATGTTTTGCGTACACGTCCTGCCAGAAGGACTCGCTCATCGAAGTACCTCGGAGTATCCGTTGCGCTCTTCCTCCATAACCAGCACATATTTCGTCGCCGATCAAAAAAAGCCGCTCGCTGTGGGGCTGCCTCGCGGTGGGCACACATGGCGGCGGCGTGGTGACAGTAGAAACACTCGTCCGAGTCCAGATCTAAGGCTGTCACCTCTGCAAATGTGTCCCGCTCGACAACCCGACGACGACTTACTTCGAACCTTATGCGCTTTCTTGCTCACTGTCTGCTGCCTGTACGTAGTAATACCAGTATTCAAGAAATGGCAGAAACGACTAGAAGGTAATCCAAGCAACCTGTTTTTTCATTCCGAGTCTGACCATTCGCACGACGTTGCAGACTCGAGACGGGACGCTCTCACCGAGGCCGCTGTACGGCGGGATAGAGTGCCAGCTCACATTATAGATAAGCCGAGTGGTGAGCATAGTTCTGTGTGCTTCATAGCCATTAGCAATTCTAATTCTAACTCGTGGAAAGACGACGTGTTATGTCAAATCGATGATCCGAGAGGGCAGATATCATCTTTGGTCCTCCTTGACGAGAGGCACGTAGTATGCGTCTGCAAGGACGAGAAAACGATCCAAATGTGGAAATTTGAAGAGGACGGTGGAGGGAAGGAGCAACTGATGAACGTTGAAGTTGCAGTGAATGTTGTCGCCCCTTCCAAGGACGGAAAATGGATCGTCACTGGGGGCGTGGATGGAAAGGTGATGGTTTGGGACACGAGTCTTCAGAAACCGTGCGAGACAGCAGAGGATCATGGGAGGATGATAACAGCCCTGGACGTATCCTTGGAACATGTCGCAAGCGGATCCGACGACGGAACGGTTGTAGTCTGGAAAATGAAGGAACCTGGAACTCTGGTACACGGCCGTTCAATGCGTCACGGCCCAGTCCCAGTCTCGTCAGTCAAGTTCTCGCCAGCCGGCAACCGCATTGCATCTGCCTGCGCTCAGTGGGGTCATGAAGTCAGGATTTGGCACACTCGGACGGGCAGTCAAATAGCAGCTATCCGGATCGGCAACTTACCCACTCACTCACTCGCTTGGTCCAGCGACGGTCGACGGTTGTTCACTGGCTGTTCCAATGGTTCCATCAGTTGTTTCGATACGGTCACTCAAAACCATCCCTTGAAGGTCGTACAACCTCGTCCTGGGGACGATTCCATAACTTCTCTTCGTGTCTCCGACAGTAATCAATTCCTTATCTCTTACTCATCCCCCGGACGAATGGTTGACATATGGGATATCCGTGATACCCCTGCATCCGAACCGCTTTGCTCATACAGCCGATGCGTTGCAGCATCCACTTCTCCAGACGACCTCTATCTAGCCAGCGGCGGAGACGACAGGAAGATATCCATACGAAGCCTTGCTGGAGTGGTTAAACCGTCCTACTTCTTCCACGTAAGCAGATACACTCATCACGAGTTCAACATTTCATATTTTTCCTTAGCGTCTTGCTCCTTTTCCAACTCACTCTGAACCGGTATGCACGATCCTTCGATTCCGGTCTATTCATACTCATTGCACCTTCGATAGTTCACACGTATTAGTCCAGTGGCATACCGAACTTGGAAACTCGGAGAGCTGGAGCAAGTGGAACAAATCTTATCGAAGGAAATCGAACAAAAGCGATACGAAGGCTTTGACTGCTACTCCCGTGCTAACCGTGCACTCGTTCGAATACGGCTGCGAAACTTGAACGGAGCTTTCGATGACGCTGCAGAGATCATAGTCAGGTTCTTATTCTCAAACTAGGATGCGATCACTGATCCAGCATACGGGCAGTCGAAAGGTGGTCAGATCCCACTCATAGTTCATGTCGCAAAGGTCATGGCACTTGGTGGGCGGGAACAACAAAGGGAAGCGATAGACGCTCTTGATTCTGTCGACCGTGGTGATGCCAATGATTTTGTTGAATGTATCAAGGTATAGTGCACATTCTGAGACAACTTTTAGTTCTTAATTCGATGTTTCTAGACCATCATCTTGTTCGAATCAGAGCCTCGGGATAAACACAATCGTGTGGCGGACACCATCATCTGTCCGTGGGTGAAGGTATGTATTTACGCAAAGACTTCAAGCAGTAAGATGATGCGTACTTGGACAGACGCGCATGCTCTTGCTCTTGGCAGAGCATTCCATGCAGAGAGGGGAGTCCGACGAGGCTCTACGACTTTTAACCAACGTGCCTGATCTTGGCCCGTCTCACCATATTCCAGAAGCAGAGATAATACAACTGGTACGTCACATCCATGTGAGCTCAATGTTTGATAATGACACAGCCTTGGAAGATATTTGGTTGGAATATTTATGACCTAGAGTGCATGGTTCAGCAGCTGACGTGTCAAGCCCTGTTTGCATCCGGACGTACTCAGGAAGTGGAACATTTTCTCCGAGTGAACAAGGATTGCCGCGATGAAGAGAATGAATCTAGGCAGGCAGACCTTGGTTGGCTTTGTGGTCAGTGATTGGACCTCAAACTGACTACTCCTTGTTTGACAACCCATCGCCAAATTTTAGAGAAGTTAGGCGACGAATCCATGCGCCACAGGAAGTTTGACGATGCCATAACCTATTACTCTAAGTCACTGGAACTTTTCCTAGAATTCTGGGCTAGTGATTATGGATCGGGTGAGTTTGGTTGGGGCTCGTTAGTGCCCTGTACTCAGTGGTATGTCCTAGAATTCGCAAAGAAATGCTTTTCAGCAATAGAAGTGGCCAACAACATGGAGGATAAAACAATCATGAAGGATTTAACCTTAATTGCTCGCTACCTACCTGGTTCTGCCCGTCTTTACCTCAAGCGGAGTGACGCGAGAGCATTTAAAGGGCTCTGGGATGACGCTTTGAAGGATGCGGACGAGGTAAAAATTTTACTTGTCGCATCCTCATCAGATAATCCTGAATGCACTACGTTCGCAGGCAATCAATATAGATAAATTGTGCCCATGGGGGTATGAGAGACGTTACGTGGCATTGTATACCCTTGGTCGTGGCCTCGAGGCAGCTAAGACATTGAACGAGATTACGAAGATGGAAGAGTCTACTGGTTCAGGTAGCCACCGTAAGTCTCTTCGGCACCCATACTGAAAGCTAGGTGTTGACCAGGTTGCGAAGGATTGCGTATAAATTACGCTGAGATGATCAGAAAAATTGATGAGCAAATCGGCGCCATCCGCAAAATATCCCCTCTCATACTCATCTGTGTCGGAACTGGAAAACTCTGTGATGCTAACGAGCGTGTTCGCGTATTCAAAGAAGACCCCGTCTTCCACGAGCTTCTCTCGCCCATGTCCACGAAGCTGGACACCAATCGCATCGAAGAGGTGGTAACAAAATATTTCCGCTACGTTATGTTTTCGCATACTTGGGAAGGGAAAGAACCGACGTTTCAAGATCTTGCTGGGAAATCCGTCTATGAACCCAATTCACACCCGCTGAGGCTCAAACTTCGTCGTTTCTGTGAGACAGTTCGGGATGACCCCGAAAGCTACCAATGGGCGTGGAGCGACACCTGTTGCATTGACAAGTTAAATGTAACTGATTTCCGGAGGTCGTTACGCTCTATGTACAACTGGTACAAAGAGTCAGCTATTACTATCGTGCTCCTCACCGACGGATCCACCACCCTCAGGAATAATCGATGGATGACACGGGCCTGGACACTCCAAGAGCTTCTCTCACCCAAGTCCATTCGCTTTTACAACAGGGATTGGACGCTCTATCGGGGGGACACTCGGCCCAACCACAAGGAGTCGCCTGACATCATGCAGGAGTTGGCAAAGGCTATCGACATTCCCCACGAAACACTCGTCGATTTCTCTCCAAAATCGCTGAACATCCGTTCCAAGCTCCGTTTGGCGTCGACTCGAGAAGCTACAAATGACGTCGATATCGCACATGCTTTGATCGGGATCTTCAGTAGCGACTTGACCCCCGATCCTGAGCATCCTGAACCCAAGGTTCTGCTGGGGCTTCTCTTGCAAGGGATTTTGAACCGGGATCGTGACGCCAGAGCCGTGCTAGACTGGGTTGGGAAGTCGTCGGGGTTCAATAGTTGTCTTCCAGATGAAATCTCGGTCTACCACTGTCCCCCCCACACTCCCCCGCTCATTCCAGAGGATGAGATGGAAGCCCGGGTAGCAGAATTGCAGGACTCGTTGCCGTCAGAGGATGTTACAACGTTTTTCGGTAACCCTTCCCACCTCGGGTTAACTTTCATCGATCGACTACTTTCCCTCCCATGTATCACATTCCCCATAAAGGTCGACCCTACGCATGACACAGTCTCAGCTTCTAGTCAAAGTATCGTCTATCAAGCACAGGCAGCGGCACTAGGTCAAGTCAGGTTCAAAACCTCATGTACAAAGTTCACGGCACAGGACGAAATGGTGCTTGTATACCCTTGGGTCCAGGATCATCTCGCTCAAGCCCGTTCAATGAACCGAGACATTCATATTCTGGCGTTGCGGCTGGTCGTCCACCTCGAACAGCCTTTCAGGGCATTACTGCTTGTGAGAAGATCAGATAAACATACATACGAGAGAGTCGCCGTCGACGAGGAGATTCTCATTCCCAAACGCAAGTTGAGGTCATTGAAGGATATCGGTATGAAGGTGCTGCAGATCCGGTGACGGTCAGCGCTGTGTAACTTGACGATTATCCTTCACACGTGTATTTAACCCTTCCATGACATTACTGGCATTTTCTCTGGTCTGCGCTGTACCGCCTAGATTAGAGATAAACGCAATCAACATGTAGATATACCTATTTTGGTCTGTCGCAAATGGTGGTGTCTGTGATATATTAACGACCCAAACACAATGTTTGCAGCTACCACTACACAACTCCATTGATCGGCCCCAATTTTTTTCAGTACAAGGTTAGGGTATGTAAAATAGTTCTGTAATGTCTGATCTACTATTGTCGTTGTTGTTGTTGTAAGCGAGCCCGTGTAAATTCGCTGACGCAAATGGCGGTGGAAGACTGTAGCTATAGCCCATGGGGTTTACATCATATATGGATGGTCTGGTACACACGGAGTCCCACCACCAAATATAAAAGTACATACTTAGTCCATGCGCGAGCACATTAAATGTCCATATTCCAATGGCGATGGTTAGGTCGTGATGAAGATTGGGATCACCACCATTCAAGTTGCTCAGGTTCACCAAGCGACTTATTGTGCCGCCAGTGGAAATGGATGTGCAAACGAATGGCCAGATAAAAAAGCCTGCAATGAGATGTGAGGAATATCCATTTCTAAAGCTATGAAATTGTTGAACTCACATGTTGTGGCTTGCATCGGTATTCCCCAATGTACAGTGAAGCATCGAAGAGTATTCGTGATAGAACACAAGCAACCCCAGCTATAAAATAACGTCATTGAGATTCGAGGTCTGTCTGGGAACCAGTGAGGTATGGTCCATGATGCCAGCATTGCTAGTTGTGTTAAGATCGCCAACATAAAAAATGCATGCTTGTATGCATTCCTTTGATGTCCGAGTTTATCACCACCCACGAGCATCAAGGTCGAAGTGAGGGAGATAAACGCTATCGTTATGCAACAACTCATTAAAGTGAGATGGTGTATGCATGTGACGACGTACCTAACGTGCAATCGGAACTAAAATCCCGTGACAGCAAAATTGCACTGATGATTGCAAGCAAAACAGAAAACGCCCCGAAAATGATACGCAATGATGCGGATGCGGAAGGGTTATTTTTCGCTCTCCGTGCCAAGTCCTTAGTAAGTAAGACCCTCCGCTTAGTGATGTCAAGCAAATAATCCCAGTCTGTGTCGAAGAGCCATCCCAGGTACGGGGGTGGGTCAGATTCAAACCAGGAGAACACATACAATCTGAAAAGCAACAACAAATGATTAGTTCACGCATAATAATTGAACGGAATAGAGACATGAATACTAGGATCGCTGGAATCAAATCAAGGAGACCCAACGTCAAAGCTTTCCCATGAAAGCCATCGATGAACTTTGATGCGACAAAGACAACGGGGATGACCGCAGAGAGCAATCGGTGAAGAGTGAAACGAGTCCTGCGGCGCCCATTAACACTGGGCTGGTTATTGATTGGACGAGGGGGATAAGTGATGTTCGACTCTGTGTTCGCTTCAAGTTCCTGTAGATCGGCGGTAGACACGCGAGCTCCAATGAGGATCGAGGTGCCAGTGAGAGGCAGAGATGTTGATGGACAATCTTCTGTTTGAAAACCTGTTGCAGAGGACTGCCTGCGAATTGAGGAGGACATGGGTGTGGGCAAGAGACGACCTGTGGACACAGCAACACTAGGGCGAGCGATAATACTTCGTGCCATATCCCGCGGCAGTAGCAGCGGGCGCATTAAAGTCGAATTCAGCCTCACACTGCAACAAGTTTCTTCCACTGGCATGCTGGCTTTGAGGCGTCTTTTAATAAGGCGTCTCAACACAACGATCATGACGACGTACCGTAGTACACCTCATCTACTGTTCGAGATCGTAACTTGACAGTACATTGATCTTGAAGGAATTGGTGATGACGCCGATTCGTGCACCTCGTCCACAACTAAGCGGTTCGTGCATGCTGGCGCACTCATCAACTGCTGAAAGGTATCGTTTTCCTCTGTTCTAACCTATTTACTACTGTAGCAAAAATCGGTTGGCCTAGGGCGCGAGTGCCCCCAGACAGACTTGCAACTATGAAACCACGGTCGTTTTTCCTGACGATCACAGATTAGATGCAGTTTGGTTTGGCCAGACCGATGTGTCACATCTTGTGTAAAAATTGTATTGTGAAATAATGCCTTGGGTTTGATTTCCGCTGTTCTTTCACGAAAGAAACCACGACCAGCCCACCCTCGGGTTCCAGTTTCTAATGAGAAACTCATTCTGTCCCATCACCTTCTCATACCGTTCATTCGTCACCCACCCATCCCCTTCTAACTGCAACCTTTCGACCACCTGCTTGACGCGCTCTTCGTATAGCTTCAACCTAGGATATGCCTCCCAATGTTTCGCAATCTCATTTGCGTCCCATTCGATGGGGAACGGTGTGCCAGGGGCGATCTCCCCCCAAGCATCTTGCAGATCTAGTAGCACTTGCCGTAAGCGATGCATCCCTTCGTACCATGTCCGTGAAGCGCTAAGTATCGGTGGAATGATGTACTTCGTATGGGGATAGACCTGAGAAGCAAAGTAGAGGTGGTTATACTTCATGACGCGCAGTTCGTAGTATTTATGCATCATGGCGAGTCGCATTTGCTCTTTCAAATGCAGCTTTTCGTCTTCCGACAAACTATCGAAATCATCGGGAAGCGCTGGCGCAACTGCGCCTGGATGAACGGTGATTCGGTCGTCTCCATCGTATCGAACGCATGCTGCAAAGGTGGCTTGTAGGAAGAGGGGCCGGACGCTCATGCCCTGCCAATCAATCAGGCCAATGATATCGGACGAGCCCTCGCAAGGGACGAGGATGTTGGATGCGTGAAGATCGATGTGCCAAAGCACTGGGCCACAGAGGATGTCCGGGGGAATAATGCTTGGTATTACAGCAAGAAAGTCTTCAAGAAGACGGACATGCGCATCGGGTGCATTCCCACTGTCGGAACGACAAAATGGGTCACTGGATTTACGTGGCACGGCAAATGTGGACAACCATTGTTTTTCGATGTTCACGATTGCCCTAATGTAGGACAGCGTGTCTGGCCCTGGATAACAAACGTCAACGGTGCGTAGCGAACATGGAAACGTGTCTGACAAGGGCCACGATCGGCATTCAAACGACTTCTCTCTCCACGCCAGATATCCCAGTCAACACACGGTCCTATGCGGAATCGATCCGAGCCGCCTCCTTCGATGCCCTCGGCATAAAGTGGACGTTGTTGCAGCTCGGGCGAAACATCCTCCTTGTAAAACAGGCTCCCTATCTGAGAGAAACGATACCGAGTAAATTGGATCTCCAAGCTGGCGAGTTGGTCCACGAAGTCCGCGTTTTCGAATCCGGGCTTGTTCAAGCGCTTATGCAGCTGCACACCTGGCATGTGTTCCATGACAATGTACTCTGTACCCACCCCAGATGCATCCGCGTCGGCGCTCCAGCTCAGAACCCGTGGAACAGGCAGACCGAGGATAGTCCTTGCGTAGTCCATGGTTGCAACTTCGCTGGCAGTGCAGAGACGACGCGGCGCTACGAGTGGACAAGGGATCTTGGCAATCAACGTGGTGTCATTGTCGAACGTCAACAAAAAGATTTTATTAAAAGAACCTATCCAAAGAGGTTATCGAGTCAAAAAGACGGTTTCAGGTTGTCCAACAATACCTTCCGCCCTCTTAACCATCTGTACACAATGATTCGCGCCTGCTGCTCCTGCAGCGATTCGCTTCAGCGCGTCTATATCGAAAGTCGTATATCGGATACGCATCTCTACAAAGCTCACGGGTTAGGGGTGGTTTGGGGTATAAACGTTTAAACAATCACTCACGTTCTTGCTCATTGTAAATCCATCTTCCAGAGGTGTACTGAAACAAATGAACATTCTCCGAGTCCGGGTGCGCACGAGAACCATGAGCATCCATATCGGACGTCTTTACCTCTTGGAGGGGAGCCTGAAATTCTTGCATCGTTGATATATGGGTCTGTGTGTGAAAGCGTCATGCAACTCTCGGAATTCATTACCACTGCATAACCCCTAATATTCCGACGGAGTTTGCATCAAACAATGTAGAGACAAATCGCTCAGTCATGCAATATTACAGGCAGATGGACTTAGGCTGAAGTGTTAGGGAAATATAAGTATTATCACAGTTTTGCAGATGAGATTGCAGACGCGCTCGCAGGGTAAGAACGAGAGATTACGAATCGGTTAATGGTCTCGTCGTTCCGGAAGGTGGAGGTGAATGAGGATGCTCGGTGATATCTATTCGATCCAAACGAATTTTCTATCCTGTTACACCTTTTCACGTCCGTGGACCGTCCCCTTCCTCTCCAGTCCCAGAAAATGTCGTCTACAGTGCTTCCACCGGTGACCTGCCTTTTTCCTTGTACGTTGGCAAGGCATACGGCGAAAACCGCTTCTTGGGCATCGGGATCGCCAGTGGCTGGCGATTCGCCGCCGGTGCGCCTGGTTGGTTCATCGACGCGTACAGCCAAGTCCCAAGGAACTGCCGTCTGTATGGGCTGTCAATGATTTCGTAGGAGGGTCTAGAACCCCTTCGGAACAGGTTCAAATTCAGCCTCCACCATCCCATGGATGACCCGCTGCAAAAATGCACAACACCCCGTCTCGGATACCGCATCATCGCTTCCCTCTCCTTCTGCCGCCAATGTGCAGGCCGCGTCTTGACAGACCGTCGATGGTCAACAGCGAAGGGGAGTGGTAGCTTTGAGACACACTCAATTATCATCCCCAGAGCTTGAGGCACCTACTAATGTTTGCAAAACGTTAGTCAAAGCGGTTGGACAGTGAATGGAAGAGGCTCACGACGACGACGTTTGGTGCTTGGCCTTTGACTTGGCTGACTGGCAGAGCGCTTCACCTGCGCGGGGAGGCCTTTCGATTTTTCCCAAGTCTATGGGATCAACTATGTATTGACTGGTCGTGATTGACTCCTGACGTGGTGTCACACAAACCATAACCGGGTCTTGTTGAATGGGGAGTTTTACAGTGCCATCATCTGTAGGCCAGTGGTTTTCTGGGTTCTGTAGCGCTTCTTCGATTATATTGATCAACTGATCTGACGACTCAAGATATCCACGATCTGTGTCGTTAGGAGGGGAGGAATATCGAGATTTGAAGAGTTTGCTCAATGATTGAACAACATTGAACAAAGGAGTCGCCTGTTTGGGTCTGAAACCATGCCATGATGGATATCGATCTGTTAGAAGACGTAGCATTTTCTTCTCCCCACCGCAATCAAAGCCATCCTCACGGTAGTTTTCATCGAAAGCTTCCAGATCGAGGCAACGTTTAGATGGCGTATAAGTTTCGACGGCAGGCACAAACGATAGCATTGTCCATCCAAAGACATGCAAAAATGACTCGAGATCGTCAGCCAAAGAGTGGATTTTGCCAACGTTCTGGAGCAAGTAGATCGACATGAATTGCCACGTTCCCTACAACTCTCATGAATATACACAAAAGCTTAGTCAGACACTCACCGTGCGGTCTGGACGTCTATTGCTAACTACATTGACCTCCTTTGCAAACTCCCAATCAATCAGTATGCCTCGTCCATTCTTTGTCTGGATAATATTTCCAGGGCTGATATCACAGTGCAATAGTCCTGAAATTTGATATGCATGGGAGTGAGCTTTATATTGAAGTTAGAAAACAAAGGATCAAGTACGCGACAACATTCACTTACCTTTGAGCGCATCCAAGACAGTGGATGTCAAATCCTTTGTAGACTTGAAGGTTGTGAGTGCACGTCCAACAGTGCCAAGTACAAGTCGATAATGCTGAAATATGGATATACTTGACTCGACGCATGACCATGGCCGATCTACAAACGCGTGGGTTCGTGTCAACCCCCCTGTCACGTTGCCACCGCTAGCGAACTCCGGAATGTTGGGCGTCTTGTCTTTAATCAATTTGTGATAAATTTCGTGTTCTGGCGGAACAACCAGAGTCCCGGAACCATGATATCGCCAGGTATCCTTCAAGTACACAATGCGCCTTTCTGTCCACTCGTCATTTATGGATTGGCTATCGTGTTGTTTTGTCGGTTCCCGGAGAAAGGTGTCGCTAACCAAGTCACATTGCATGCACATCTCAGCGCGACTGCCCTGGATAGCTGGTGATGCGCCTGGAATCCACACCACTGGCAATGTCCGAGTACACCGACTGATAATTGTCCGGTTCTGACTTCTTGGCCGAGGGCCATATGCGTGTCCTCTATTCATCAGCCCAGGTAGATGATACTCCAGGAGTTGCTCAGTATCTGGGATATCTAAACTTTCTCTGATAAACTTGGTAACATCGGGTCGCAGCACCACAGGGCAAACCGAGGTATCATGACCCCGGTCCCTTGCTGAGAGGTGGTTAAATCGCCATAAGACCTGGGCTAGGATTTCAGGGTGTTCGCGATACTGAAACGCTGAACTGACGATTGTTCCTGCAGGTTCCCATCGAAAGAGTCGGATGTGGTCATCCGTTACGAGCATAGAGAAGGAAAAGAGTCGAAATTGGTGGGAATGATGAGCACCTGCGTAATCTAGCAGCTGCCCACGGGTTTCCTGTGCAGCCTTGGTTTCGGGTATGAATGCACCACCCTCCTTGGGGCCCGGGTCCTGAAATGCAACGTGCTGACTGCTTCTTTTGAACTCAATCCAGAGTTCAATACAATCGAAATCAGCACCCAAGGGTATGTCTTTGCTACTGTCATAAAGACAGACATCTGGCTTCAAGTCTTGGCCCCCTTTCTGACTGGTGTTGATGGCTCGTAGATCGGGGATCCAATCCTTAATTGCGTCTGTCTTTTTAAAAGCTTGTTCCAAATACTAGTAAGTAGCTGTGAGGCGATAACTCACAAAGGGATTACATCGTGAAGCTTCACTGTGTTCCATAGCAGCATGCTGTATATTATGGGAAACGGTTGGTAAGGGCTTGTCCGGTGACGGAAGGAACTCTTGAAAGAATTCTTCAATGGGCATTGGACCCAGCCAACGACCTTTCATGGCTAGAGCAAGTTGGCAGTGAACGACTGACAAATAGTCGACGATTGTTGGTGCTCGAGCTTGTGTGTCCGCTGTCAACTTCTTTCTGATCGGAGTTGACTCGAATTGACCAGTGGTTGAGGCAGCGGGCGCTGATGGATCTGCAGTATCAGAGGTCGACATGTTAATCGGAATGGTAGGATTGAGCAAAAGACATACAGAAGATTGAGACTCGGTGTTTTCCTTGGAACCAGCTTGAAGCGTTGAAGCATTGAGCCCCTAATACCTATCTGAAAGATTCAGGCATCTGGACTCGGAATAGGAAAATAAATGCAAAAATACATATTTTCTGACATACGGCAGGGTAGCAAAAGGAGCCATAGTACGAGCCTTAAGGGTTGACTAGAGCTCGCCCACGCTCAAGCATGCTGCGCGACTGCTTGGCGTACGCTGTACTCGCGAGGATCGATTACGAGGGTGGACGAGACGCTCACCGAGTTGAGGAGGATAGCGTGGTTCGTGACATCCTTACCAGCCGCTACTGGTTGCGAGGAGGAAGAGAAACGCCAAAGTCAGCAAGGGAACAATCCACACAGTGACACACGCGCACTGGCACGACAAACAACTCACTGAATGGTCCGCCACGGATGACCACAGACTTCGTCCGTACTCGGACGCCATACTACATGCTTCATAATGTCCGAGGCAGATCTTCGTTTAGGCGGTCCAGTGTTGTACACCACT
This sequence comes from Boletus subcaerulescens, assembly GCA_038090555.1. Taxonomy (NCBI): domain Eukaryota; kingdom Fungi; phylum Basidiomycota; class Agaricomycetes; order Boletales; family Boletaceae; genus Boletus; species Boletus subcaerulescens. The sequence goes on along the minus strand of JBBPNA010000124.1, from coordinate 34,019 downwards.
GAAGAGCATCCCGAGTTGGAACCCGAGTGCTCGCAGAATCAAGCATGGTGAGGGTGTTGAAAGAGTGCGTCTTACTTGCAATAGCTGTTTCTTTTGTTCCTTTGACAATGATTAATGACCACACAGCATTTCATGTGTTTTAGCCTCAAATTGAACGCTGAATGGCGCCGGCACTGCGCGGGCAACTCAATTATGCTGAACAAGTTAGTTCTTGCTTGAAGATGCGCAAGGGAAATGGCGGGTCGTGGCGATGAGGAACGGACATCGGCCGTCGAGTCGGCAAGAGTTGGTGACGTTTGCAGACGAGATATGTAGCGGGTGCGCTCGCAGGGGGTCGGTCAAGAGTGGGCATCGATAACGAATCGGTTGATGGGAACGCTCTCCAGTCTCGGTGATATCTAGTATTCAATGCAACGCATTTTCTATCTTATTACACAACTGTTTCACGTCCGTGGACACGTCCCCTTCCTCTCCAGTCCCAGCAAATGCCGTCTACGATGCTTCCACCGGTGACCTGCCGTCTTCCACTCCGAACGTTGAATAGGAAGCCCGCGTTCCTTGTACGTTGGCAAGGCATGCGGCGAGAACCGCTTCTTGGGCCTCGGGAACGCCAGTGGCTGGCGATTCACCACCGGTACGCTTGGTCGGTTCATCGACGCATACAGCCAGGTCCCAAGGAACTGCCGTCTGTAGGCCATCGGAACCTCAAATCCAGCGTCCACCATCCCATGGACGACCCGCTGCAAAAACGGGTTGCACTTGCGCGGCACAACACCCCGCCTCGAATACCGCATCATCGCTTTCCTCTCCTTCTGCCGCCAATGTGCAGGCCGCGTCTTGGCAGAGCGTCGCATCGTGCCAGGCTGCCGTTCGAGCATCTCTAGCGCAGCGTTGAAGAACCGCGCGTCTGGCTGTAGGTTGTACACGCGAGGTTGTGCGTTCGGGACGATGCGTATCAGGGTATCGTAGATGTCGCGCGCCGCGCGGAACATGGAGCGGTAGAGCACCACACCCATACGAAGCCCGAGTGTTCTCCTCGACCGGTGTCTGCTCGCGATCTTGTCCTTGGCAAGAACGAAGTGCGCCCACCCTTTGACCTTGACCTTGCCGTTCGTGCGCGGACGCCACGTGTGTTTCCCAGTCTTGAGCGATGCGACAGCGTGCACACAAAGGCCCTTGCGTGCTTCCGCAGCATATACCTGCATCATGATCGTGTACGCGTGTACGGGGAGACACCATCCCTCGACGAGCTTGAGACCCTCGCTCCCGGCCTTTATCCAGCTGATTTTCTCGGCTTGTTTTGCAAGGAGCCAGACGCGCTCTGCGAGGCCTGTCTTGCCGGCTTTGCAGAGCGCATTCAAAACGGAGGTGAAGAAATGAGGCCCGAGACTGACTGCACGGTTGAGCTTCTCTTGCCGTGCCCGACGTGCCATCATGACGCGATCGTGTGCGCACGGCGGGTTGTCGCCCCACGCCGGGTGATCGACGATGGCCAACTCGGGAAGGACATGGAAGAGGATGGAGGCGACGACATGTGGGTTCCCAGTCGATGTGAGATGAGTAATGTATGAGGTCAATGTGTACATGTCTGCTGGGATGTTGGAAGTTGCAGGAGATACCGCTAGGAGTTCGGACAGTGATTGACTGCTGGAACCAGGTCGAGGGTGTCGGTGGGGAGTGGGCGAGGGTACTGCGATGCCATGATCACTGTTTTCCTTTAGTTTTCGCAGTTCTGCTACGGCAAAGGAGACAAGGTCGTTTCGCCTCAAGAGCGTGCCGGACCGTACGATGATGTTGTACGTGGTAGTGTCAGGCTTGAGGGTAGGTCGTCGTACATGTTCCATGTGATGGAGGACATCCCGGGCGAGCGAGACAGAGAGGCGATGGCGAAGAGCATAGTGGACGAGAGAGTTGTATGTCTCACGGGACAGTGGAGGCATGACATGTATGCGTTTGCCTTGGTGCTTGTCCGGTGGGTCCTTGGCCTTTCTTGTTGGGAGGTCTTGCAAGAGGCCAAAAATAACACGATGGAAGTACTGATATGCGTTGACCACCCGTTCTGAATTTCCTTGTATGAGCACGACCGTATCCGGAAGCTTTGGACAGGAGTAGAGCACGCGCAATAGATGGGATATATCGGAAAACGGCAAGGACCGAGTGTCAATAAGCCCCGCCAAGTTAGCGAGAACCTGGAGAGCGTCCTCGCGGTCTTGAGAATCGTCGGAGAGTTCCTCCTCGCATTGCTGAGTGATGGCTTTCAGCAGTCGTTTAGGAGGTATTCTCGAACGAATAAGTTCTTTCCAACGGTCGATGAGCTGTGGGGAAGCGGCACCCTGGGATATCTCCTGTTCTGTTATCCTCGCTTTAATCTCTTGTGCTTTCTGTGCCTTTGTCTCGTAATCTTTGACGAGGAGAACGAAAAGCAACGAGCCCATGATGATCTCGCCCTGGAGTAGACAAAAGTTGACGAGGGCCTCAAAGGCACGGTCGGAACACTGGTGTCTATTCTCGCGAGCTTTGAGCAAGAGCATCAAGGCAAAGCGGAGGCCGTCGTCTTGGACCGCGTCCGGATTGATGGGAAGACTGTCTGGGAGGAACCCGGGGGAACGGAACATGGAGGCACCTTTTTCCTTGAGCACGCGAAACACGGTGGGAGGTGCTTGCAGGAGTGCTTGTGTGACTTTGACGAGGGTGGTCTGTCGGAGGGGAATACCATTTTTGAGCAAGATTTGGGCGGTCTCGTACGCTTTGAGAGGGGAGTCATTGCGGATGATGTGGTGCAACATGACGTGGGCAGACAACCTCGGAGAAATGGGCTTGTCAAAGGTGATGGGAGTGAACTGGAAAGCGGGCATGAAGGGGAAGGTGATGGGCTCTGGTGGAGGAGCGTCGGGGTGGTTGGAGGAATGGAGCGAGTTGATGATAAAGTGTGCATCACGGAACGCGCCGTTGTGACAGGCTAGACGAACGGCTTTGGCAGCGAGGATGGAGAGGTGGTTTGTTTCATTAGAAGTAAAGATGGAGCGAACATGTTTCAGTGAGCGAACGCCTGACCATTGCATGAGTCTCGCATACCTGAGACGAGTCAGCGCACAGAATACAATACGACTCGGAGACGCACCAAGTCGAAAGGTAACAAGAAGTGAGCACGTGACAAAGCAAAGTCAACGATGAACTACGACAAACCACACCGAGGAGGATTTCACCGGCGACGACACAACAGAGAAAGAGGTGCGTCTGAACCAGCGCCGGAATCACTCTCGGTCAACGTTGTCAACAGAGGACTACGACTATCATGACCGTCGTCGGGAACACGACTCGCCCGAGCATGTCATCAAAAACATCATTGTAAAGATGGGCGAAGTAGTCAGTCGTTCCTCTCCTTGCCCGCGCGCCCGTCCTGACGTGTCCGACAAGGATCCCACCCAAGAGGTACCCCGGGTGGCCAAACAGATTCGTGAGGCGCCAGTCACCGTCGCTGCCATATCCGAAGGCATTCGTAATGCGTGAGTGTATGCTCCTTCCTGGCCTATCCACCGCTGACCTGTCACAGCGTCACAGAGCAGCCCTACAAGATTCCTTTTTATGCAGCCCTCCTCCGCTTGCTACATGACCCAGCACCTTCCGAGGCAGAGACTGTCCAAGCATCTAGCTCCTCGTCACTACCCTCCCTTGGCAAATTAGTCCTCGAAGACTTTTGGAAGGGTTTCCAAAGCTATCTCGACAAGCTCGCATGGCGAGACATTCGTCTCTGCGTACGTCCAAACTCGAATTTCAATCACACTTACCCAACTCCCCCAATTAGATACACTTCTTTGCCCATCTGATGGTCGCTCAAGTCATCTCTATCGAATCCATGTCTGCACTTCTTCAATCCTTCGCAGCTGTTCTCGACGAATTTGGCGTGTCGTATGGTCGAGGAAAAAACGCCGCATTGTGTGCTGCAGAGGGATTGCTTATCGTGTGTATCTTCTTTCTTCTTCCTTGCTTACCCCCAAACCCCCTCCTAGGCTGGACCCGTCATCAAGAAGAGTTCGTCACCAAACACGTCCGAGATCATCAAAGCCATTCAGACGTTCAACGAATCTGTCCTCTCCTCCCAGGTTCTCGTTCAGCCCATCATGTCCCCCGATGCTGCACTTGCCGAAAACGCGGAAGAGGTATGCCATGTCACATTCCGTTCATCCTCTTTACCCATCATCCTGTGTAGCTTCTCGAGAGCGGGCTTGCAGTACTCAAAGCACTCGAATCGTCTGAATTTTTGGATGGTTGGATCAGTGTCCCACAACCATATCTTGACTATCCGGACTTGGATCCCACTCTCTCTTCGCCTTTCGAACTCCCCTCCATCTTGGTACCTCCCGAGGTCATTGAGCTCGATGGTCTCGCAACGGACGCAGGCGAGGACGCTCAGGTGAAAAAAGAAGAATGGCCAGAGTACTTCTTCCGCCTCTTTGACAACACCGTACGCATCATTTGGACCCTCGTTCATCGTATTGACATCATCACAGATAAGTCCAGAACCTATGAGCGTCTCTGGGTTCCTTATCCGTTCCAACATCCGTGATGTGGTCGACATTTTCGAGGTCAATCGAAAGGAATGTGCCAGACTGCTGCTCGAGTACCCCAAGTGGTGCGCACCAGGCACATTCAAGCCCAGGTCTGAAGCACCACCTCCCGCCGAGGAAGATCCAAATGCTAAGAACTGGCAGCTCGAGAGTGTTGTGATCGAGGTAAGCAGTATCTCAAGTTAACCGATGAGTCACTGACGTCACATGATTCCGCCAGACCGTTCTTGGCTCGTTGTTCCTCCTTCCCGAGCCACCTCAAAAGTCGATCTACTACATTTCCTTGATCACCGAACTGTGTAAACTCTCACCTTCTACCGTTGGCCCAGCGGTTGGCAAGTCAATTCGAAAGATCTATACCTCGCTTGGCGATGGTCTTGACCCTGAAGTTTCCCGTCGTTTCGTCGAGTGGTTCGTTATACACATGAGTAACTTTGGCTTCCAGTGGGTGTGGAAGGAATGGTAGGCAACTTCACCTCATGCTCTTGAGTCACACTGATGTTTGCTTAACAAGGGTCCCGGATCTTGCTCTTGTGGAGCAGCATCCAAAACGAACCTTTATGCGCCGCGCTATCGAGGTCGAAGTGCGGTTATCGTATCATGACCGGATTCTTAAAACCCTTCCCGAGCCCATGCAATCCGACCCGACCGTAATCGCTGCTCAACCACCAGGTCCCAGTTTCGAGTATGAAGATCCCTGTAAGCTATCTCAACTTGCCTCCGTTGTTGCCCTCTCCTCATTGGTGTTCCTCAGCAAATCCCTACTATGACGCTACCCAGTCTATCCTCGGCCTCATTCGTGGGCGTTCCCGTGCTGAGGAAGTCGTATCTCATGTTGAGAGCCTGAGGACGTCTCTTGAGTCGACCCCTTCTGCTCCACAACCATATGGATCCATCGACGTCCTGATACGCACCATAACCGTCCAGTCTCTGCTGTCGATCGGCTCGCGCTCCTTCTCCCACCTACTCAACGCCATCGAGCGTTATCTTGTACTTCTTCGCGGCCTGGCTAACCCCGGTCCTGCGCAGGGCGGTGGAGATGTCATGGAAGCCAAGATGGACATTCTCAACGCCGTTTTTGCGTTTTGGAAGCGCAACCGACAAATGATCGGGATCGTGTTTGACAAGTTGATGCAATACCAGATCGTCGATCCCACTGAAGTGATCGCGTGGACGTTTAGAAACTCCGTAAGCACCCTCAGCGAAGACGGCCCATTGTCTGTTGGTGCGTTTGAATGGGACCTGATCAAGGGTGCTTTGGACAAGGCCAACGGGAGAGTGATGGTTGCGAGGAGAAAGGTGGCAGCGCTGCGGAAGGAGCAGGACGATAGTATTGCGCGCGCCATGGCGAGCGGCGGCGCGGACGTGGCGAGCATGGAGGTTGACGGGGAGGTGAAGCCCATCAAACAAGGCACGTGTTTCGTTCGTGTCTGTGCTGTATCGGCTCATCCTTGTCGATATAGATGACTCGGCGGAGAGCCCCCAGCTCATCACCGCTCTGAAAGCATTTACGAGTCTCACGCGCGAGCAAAAGGCTGCGTTGTCGGGGACCATCGAGGGCTTCGTGTCGTGTCTGGCACCCTCGCCGGGCGATAGGTATCAAAACCCGTATGCCCACAGCGTGATCGGGGACGCTGCTTGGGAACAACGACAAACATGGTCAAACAACGAGTGGAGGACTTGGGAGACTTGGGGGTGGTATAGACACTTTTGTAGAACGGTTCGTTGCTCGATTTCTTTTGCTGATCGTGGGCTTACGGCGACGCAGTATGCACCGTACCTGCGCAATTATGCGACGACGCTCAGCACGGTCGGTTTCGCCAAAATTTACGGTTCGTCGGACCCTGCTGCCACTCTGATCAAAAAGACTTGGGATATCGCGACTGGCCAGGAAGCCTGAGTCTAGATTTACAGTCCATCACAGTATCGTCTTTCAATAATGTCGTTGGTATTTTTATGTCTATCATGAGCACCTTGGTATCTACACATGTGCCGGGTAACCGAAAGAAAAATGTATACATCAATCCTTTTTGTCCTTGGACCTTGTCCGAGTCCCGGTCGAGTACCCGATGGTACCCATAAACACCAATGCAGCCCCGGTCCACATCACGACGTTGGCTTGACCACCATAGACGACGACGCTGAGGAGGAGCGACACGGCTTTTCGTACGGTGAGGATGAGGGTCACCGTGAGCGAGGAGACGCGACCCGTGAGCCTATTCACGCCCACGACGCACAAGAGCTGCGTCACCGTGTTGACCACGAGATACACGAGCGTGCGGGGCATCACCAGCTGGACCAACGAGAGCTCGAGGGGAACGTCCGGGCTCGCACACGACCGCCCGAGTTCGGTGACGATGCGCGCTCGGGCAAAGGTAAAGAGCGGTAATGCGAGGACGTGGTTGTAAAACATGCTTTCTTGCCAGGAGGGCTGGGAGTCGTCGGGTTTCGACTTGGACTGGGCGATGTAGCGCGCATAGACAAAGTCTTGGGAGAGACCGAGGAATCCGGAGAGGAGGAGGGCGAGGGCGAGGATGGTGATGCCTTGGGTGTAGAGCGAGGGTGGTGCATCGGATGGGTGTAGGGCGGTGGGTGTGGGATTGGGATTGGAAGCGGAGAGCGTGGTGAGGATGATTCCGATCGTGACGATCGTGACGGAGAGGACTTGTCTGAGGGTATACCTGGAGTGGATGAGCCACTGCACGGTTGGGGATCAAGATGACGTACTGTTTTCTGACGAGGAGCCAACCGAGGATCATGTTGATGATCATGCCGCCGCTGCGGAAGACGATGTGGACTGTCATGGGTATGTCGTATGCGAATGCGGCATTGTTGAGGACGGAGAGGACAAAGAAGAGCGCGACCTGCGCAAAGTAGGGCAAGAGAGGTACTCTACGCTTTCTGAGACGGGGTATCCAGCCAGAGGAGAACACGAGCTGGGTTGGGAGAGTATAGAGGGAGACGACGAGGAACTGCAAAAAGGTGATGAGGATGCCCGAGTGGGGGTTATCGGACGTCAGCCACTCTGTGGTGATCGCATTGCTGCAGCAGCCCCCAAAGACCAGGGTGAGAGTGGTGAACCAATCTGACAAGGACAACATCAGGTCAGTCTGAGCTCAGAGACATTCAGACCAGTCCGACTTGAAATGGGGACGAGGACCGTATAAAAACTTGGAGTCGACGTTGTGTGTTTCCTTTCACTGCTTTTCTAATCCCGTGACCTCGAACGCGTGTTTTGTTTGTGCGCGTCTCCCTGAAATAAATATCTGGCAGTTCTCTCTTTGCTTCATCTCACGTACGTTCGCCCCCTTCTCCGGGGGCCATCCCGCGACATTCTCTATCAAGTCATTCCCTTAGTAAAAATGTCCGTCGACCGTCGTCACCCCGCGTCTCTCCTCCCCGCTTCCCTCCACAACCCTGCTTTCGTCGACCTCATGAGCAGGCGTGTCTCGATGGAAATGGTCCACTACATCGCCGTCCAGGCAGCGCAGGTCATCATGGTTGAAGATCAGCCCCCCACAGAGACACCGCCCTTGCCCACCCCGCCCCCTACCCCTGTCAAGTCCACGTCCTCGGACAAGCACGCCCACGACGTGCCTCCCCCTCCTTTCCGCCTCCCTAGCTTGGAGTCTTTTATCGTGCAGCTCATCCTAAAATCCAACGTGCAGGTACCCACCTTGCTCACAACCCTCATCTACCTCCATCGTCTTCGCGCAAAGCTACCCGTGATGGCCAAGGGTGAGTCTATCTCGTCGTCGTCCACTTGTCCTGATGCCACTTGGATAGGCATGCCTTGTACCCGTCACCGCGTCTTCTTGGCGACGCTTATCGTTGCTGCAAAATATCTCAACGACTCGTCTCCCAAAAACAAGCATTGGTCTGCTTATGCCTCGCTTTTCGATGTCGCAGAGGTAAACCTCATGGAGAAGCAACTACTCTTCCTCCTCAACTATGATCTTCGCTTTGACGAAAACGAGGCACTAAAGCACTTTGCACCCTTCATCGTTAACAAGCAGCGTGATCCTCCCAGCCCTCAAGAAACGAGGCTTGCCGCCGTTGAAAAGGTTGCACAAGCCGGCAAAGCGAGAGCTCTAGCCCAGCAACCCCCGACCCCTCCTCCTCCGTACGATCTCCTCCCTCGCCCGCAAGTCACGACCGGTTCTTCCATCGTGTCAACAGTCCGTGGCCTTGCGAAACGAATGTCTAACAGCCGGTTGAGCGTACTCCACAATGCTGCGACTCGACAGCCTCGCCCGCCTATCCCCCCATCCCCATTGTCAAGTAGTCATAGCTATGACACTTTGGGTGCGATCGACTCTGAGATGGACTCCTTGACGGAGGACACGGGCTCGTCGACCGGTTCGATAACAAGCCCAGAGGATGAACGCGAAGATAGCATGTTGCTGTCCAAGAAACGCTCCGTCCTTGGTTCTCTTCCATCTCAGATACGCCGCGAAGGCAGGAAGGTGTCCGACACGTCATCTATCAGCTCGGCGACGACCGTCAAGGCGATCGGTCACTCCTCCCCGACATGTCAGGAGAACCGTAGTCCCGTTGTACCCGCGGCGTGCTCTATCCGAGTCGTACATCGTCATGCTGGGAAGCCGCGCGTGACCTCGTTCGTGTATGGCACATCCACTGCTATGGGCTTGCAGACCAAGGGCATCGATACTCCGATGGGCTCGCCGCGGATCAGAGAAAGCTTCAGCACACCTGGTTTCCTTAGTCGTATGTGGAATGCAGCGACAAAGACCCAAGACAAGGAGGCTTCGGTAACCAAAGCTTGCAATGCGCATTCTGCCGTGACTATTGTCGAGCCCCCTGACCATCATCCTTTGGGCCATGGGAGCACTTTCCGAAGGCTGGTTCACTCGCGGTCCTCCATCTTTCGAGCGGCGGCTAATCAACACGTCCTCGACGTTTGATCTCTTCCTGGGTGGGGAACGCTGCGACGCGGACATCAAAATCTTACGTCTATCAAAATGCCACTCTTTCTTGCATCGGACGATCTCTCATCTCACATTTCTAACCTCGAACGTCCAATGTGCTCGCGGACACTGTATAACTCGATCCATCTGGTTGGCCCATCATTCTATCCTGACAGACTGGCGCGTTTCCCATGGACACCCCATACCGCTGTAGCCGTACTTGCAGACACGTTCTATTTCCCACTCTCGTTCTGTACTTGACATTGTATCATACCCCTGTCGTTTTGATTGATGATTGATATTCTCTGTAATGCATAAACGTATGGATACAACGCATTAGTGTGAGCGTAAGCAATGTCTCGGTCAACCCAGACGCGTCACAGAAGCTTGACATAGGATGCAGGGAAAAGACCCTCTTTGCCTTGTCCCTCTACCTGACCTGTCCACCTGCAGCCATCAAGTCAGATTGCCGACCGTGCCAACAAACAAGAACAAGACTCACCAATCTTCGGACGATCTGGCAGTGACAAGCACCCTCATACCAGCTTCGATCGCCAAATCTCCCGGGTCCTAGATACGTACGCGTCAGCCCCTCCAATCGATTCGTTTAAACGACGCCATACCTCGCTGCCATAATCATACAGCACTTGTACCCATTCTCCTTCTACGCTTTCTGCTTGTTCCTCGGGCGGCGGTGGCGTTGCTGCTGGTTGCCATTGTGCGGCGCGCGTCCCGAGTCCGACTCTCAGGCTCGGCGTGGTCCCCGTCCCCGTGCTCGTGCTCGCGCTTGCACCCGACCCATCGTCCGCACTCGTCTCCGACGCCGCACGTCGCGCCGGCGGTGGCCCAAACGGGCTCTTTGACGGGACAAATGCAGAAGGGATAGTCACCCCCGCCGCTGGCTGTTTCTTGAGCGCTGAAAACATGCTCGTCTAGAGTGAAAAAAAAAAAAAAAAAAAAAAAAAGACCATGTGTCACCACTTATGAGGGTGAGGATGAGGATGGATGAGGATGGAAGAGGTAGGCATGGACAGTTGGGCGGGAGAGGTGCCGGGGATGGTATTGGTATTGGTATTGGGATTGGGATTGGGTATGGGCACGAGATCAAGAACACGACTACCCACCTTGCGCGTAACGAGCTTATCGACCTCGGATCCAGGCGTCGCCATGACTCCACTCTGCTGCCCCCCCATGCCCGCCAGTGCAGGCACGTCGAACATGGCACGGCGAGGCAACGACGGCGGACCGCTCGAGTGGACATCGGCGTTGACATGCGCGGGCGAAGGGGATGCTCCCCCAGGATGGGCCTGGGCCTGCGAGAACGCAAGCGAGGCAGCAGCCACCCGGCCAACCGTCACCGCACGTGCAACGTCCCCGCTGCTGGGCTAAACATATGCGGAACATCATTGTCAGCACACGAAGACGAGGACTCCATCACTCGCATAAGCTCGACACACGCACCGTCGCGAGCCCCGCCGCACTAAACGGATTGGTCGACTTGCCAAGGCCAGACGCACCGCCGCCAGTGCGTCCGTTGGAGCCCGTCGCGCTGTTGCTCGCGAGCGCACGTTGGACGGCCGATGCAGCTACTGTCGTCGAGATACCCGTCCCAGCGAGTCCGCTCACCCCCTGACCACCACCACCCTGCCCGAATAGCTCAGGTCGGGATTGAAAGTATCTGAGGAGATATGTCGATCTGCCACAACCAATTGAATCGCGGGCACTTACTCGTCAAGGAGTCCAAAAAACGCACCCTTTTCCTGCGCAGAGAGCTTGGTAAACACCATCGGCAGCCGTGGGAGGGCCGTTGAATCAAACACGAATGTTTATCGGAGCGGGATATCGATGAATTTATCGGCGTTCTTTCTACAGCATACAGACAGACCTACTTCATAACAGACTATTTGCGTAAAAGCAAAAACGATATGGAACTCGTGTATAGTATGGCAGGAAAAAAAAAAAAAAAAGGTCAATCAACCGAGAAAGCAAGTGCAGAGGCACAAGCCAGCATAGCCCACCCGTCATGGAGGTAAAGGAGAAAGGAGATCATATAAGATAACACCTAGAGCAGGCGATAATGATCATTGGAATGGTCAAACGAAGAAAAATGCGACAACCATCCGCGTCCGGAAGAGGAAACAGAAATCATGACCCAGTGTAGTTAAATATGTCGTACTCCCCAGGAGCACCCGAGCCGTCTGCCATGGGGCTCATGTTTTGGGGTATGGACATACCAGTCATGTGCGATAGACGACCCTGATCTGACGGCACGTGCTGGCCCATTGATTGCCCATACGGATAGCTTCCTGTCATGGCTTGCTGGTGTTGCTGCCAATTGGGGTTCGAAGGTGACGGTGCCGATCCAAAGAATCCACCGCCAACACCAGCACCATTCGGCGAGTTCATAGAGAACCCATTCATCTGCCCAGCAACCATTCCCATCTGTTGCTGCATCGGCTGCTGACCACTTTGCGGCCAGTTGGGATTTTGAACCTGGGGGTTGAACGTTGCCGGATTCTGAGCCATAGCAACATGCGGATGCTGCATCATGGCTTGGGAATAGTCGTTCTGCTGTAACTGAGGTTGCTGAGAAAGCCTTGATGGTGCCCGTGGCGTCATTGGCGAATGGACACCATCAGAAGGAGAACGTGCACTCCGCGCAATACCAGGAATCGTCGAATTGGAACGCAAAGCGGGGAATTGATCACCTGCCGGCGCCGACATGGGTGACCCACCTACACTGCTGCCGGATTGTGACGGTCCTGCCTGAGCCATGCGTTGAGCCATCGCATAGGCATGCTGCTGTGAGCTCATCATGTTTGGAACGGCATTCATGCCTCCATTCGTATTTCGCATTTGCTGCTGCTGCATAAGTATGAACTGTCTTTGCTGGTTCACGTTCATGTTGTTAGGCATTCCTCCTTGCATCTGCGAGGAAAAATTCGAGCCCCCCATGCGTGGATCCATTCCCGAGTTGGTGTGGCCCTGACTGAAAGCGAACATGCCATTTTGAGCAGGTGGGTTGATCACTTGTTGCGACATGACCGGTGACTGTTGAGACAGCGGGGACACTGGGCTGGGACCACCACCGGCATTCAATGCTCCGTTGGACATCATCGTGGGTATTGATGTGTTTGGTGACATGCTAACCATCTGGTGATTACGTTGTGGGGTAGCCACCTGAGGATTTTGTAGTTGTTGTTGGTGTTGCTGCTGCTGCTGCTGTTGTTGTTGTTGACGTTGCGCGATGACATTCTAGAGAATTAGTGAGTCAAATGACGGAAGAGTCTTCAGGCACTGAATACCTGAAACACCTGCAGTTTTTGCATCTGTTGCATCTGTTGTTGGGGAGGAAGCGAGGTGAACTGAGGCATTTGCTGAATCATGTACTGCATCAGCGGGTGATTAGGGTTTTGCAAGATGGAGCTAGGGTGTTGTGTCTGCGGTCCGAATGTTGTATTTGAATGACCGCTGGTCACACCCTGCGGGACTTGCTGGGACGTTGATGGCGGTGACATATGCCGACCGGCTTGCATCTGTTGCATCTGTGCGGCCTGCCGTAGCTGTTGCTCTCTAGCTTGCTGAATCTGAAGCTCTCGCGCACGCGCGCGAGTACTTGCAGCGATCGAGGCTTCAGTTGCAGCAAACGGTAGAGATGGAGTCGCTGATGGCGGAGGCATCGCGGGACTTGATACACGCGGGCTGTGTGGCATGGCTGGTGCAGGCGACATGGCGATGTTAGACTGACTCGTAGGGGAAAATGTGCTTGCAGGGTTGGGATGTGAAGCAGCGCTTGCTAACGACATGACAGGGGGGGGTGCCTGTGTTACCTGTGGTTTATTTTCGCCCATATCGCGCCGCTTGCTGGCAACATCTGGGAGGTCATCTGGCCGGGTACGCTTCAACGCCCCGTTAGGGGCTGCGGAGGGAGCGGTTGGAGAATGTTGGTGTGTCGCGTTGAGAAGCTGCCTCCGCGCGACGTCCTTGGCAAATATTGTTGAGATATCGGCGTAGAGCTGGTGTATTCGGACCATGGACACAAACTCGACTGCTGCGGGCGGTTCCATGATCGGGAGAGTAACATTGAAGCTCTAAAGTCATGCATTTAGGATGCAACAAGTGAGGTTGACGAGAGAAGACGCATACATTGTGCCGCTGATCCGCAGCTGCAGCCAACCATGTCAAGTTTACGTGGAGTCGCATCGCGTACCTGGGATAGGTGTGAGAAGGAAATTGGCATGTTTGAAAAGGAGGACAAACTGTTGAAAGCGGGAGTCAGAGATTGGGATTCCACGAACTTGAAACTCCAAGCAGATTCTAGTTAAAAGATGAATGGGGTGGAAACAAACAAGGAGAGCCGACGTACTTGAAAAGTTCGGCATTTATCTCGAGGATTCGTACAACCTTTGAGTCGCTGGAAGGTTGACCGGTGGAGGGCGCAGACAGTCCAGGGAGGGGAGGCACTAAAAATTCACCTGAAGAGTTTCTGGAATGAGATGGACCAGCCGCAGGAGTACCGTTGAGCCGGGCCGAGAATACATCAGTAGTGGAAAACGGTCTGGAAGGCGAGCCAGCACTGGAGGTAGGCGAGGAAGACGTGCCGTTTATGCGGACGGTGGGGTGAACTCGTCTGTCGCGGGTAGGGTCGTCCTGGGACGCCGAAGAGGGGATTGAGTGGGAGGAACCCTTGGGATCGTCTTGCACGTCTTTGGTATCCTCGGGGAGGTCGTCTAGGTCTGGTGCGGGGGAGAGCTCGGTGAGAGGGGTGAGGGTGCCTTCGACGGTGAGGTCTGGCTCCTGCTTGTCTGTAGCGGGGGGGTGGGAGCGCGAGTGGGCAAGAGAAGCGGTGGTTTGGTGGGGTTGGGGGGAGCCAGAATCGGGAGCGGGGGAGAGGGAGGAGCTCTTGTCGTCGTGTATGTCGTGCGGGGGATGTGCGGGGGAGGTGGTAGTGTCGGAAGAAAGGTGAATGTTGTGCGGGGAGAGGGGCTGTCGAGGGTGGAGAGCGTCGTGGAAGAAGGGAGCGTCGGGTGTGTGGGAGAGGTCGTCCCAGTCAAAGAGTGGGGCGTCGTGATCGCGGGACAAGATTAGATTCTGCTTTTGGGTTTGGTCGAGGTCATGGTGGTGGCTCCGATCGAGATGGATCATGGGCGAGAGGGGGGAGGGAGGGAGGGGGTCGACGTCGTGGACGACAGCGACGGAAAAGCGGGGAAAGGGCGGGGGGGAGGGTTTTGGGACGTCGGGGATGGGGAGGACGATGTACGGGGAGGGGATTCCGGGGGACTTTGAATACGGTGACGGTGCCGGGATAGTTAGCAGAGGATAATTGGTGTTATAAATCCCAGCTCAAAATCGGGCGTGCATATCAAAAACGTTGCTGCCTGGCGCCAACGACGACCCCCCAAAGAGGACCGTGCGAGTTTTATTCCCGTCTGGTATAACCCATCACTCGTCTCGTTCAGGTGCGCTGGCTGGGGCATGCGTCGTGTCGAGGGAAGACAGCGTTTGGATACAGTCCTGCGGATCCCACCCTTTATACCCCTTGTGCCGGATATTTTGATATGTGTCGACCGCTTTTCGGATGTACAAAACGCGCGGAATCGAAGCCGAGCATATTCCCGTGTTCGATCGCCCTGTCCCATTTCTCATCTCCCTCCCTCCACTCTCTCACCCCTTCCTCCCCTCCATCCCTATCGCAGTCGTTCCCAGCACGTCTTCGGCCGTACGCATCACAACTTTTGTCCTTTTGAATTTCATAACTTATGAGCCTGCTCATAGCCTCGTGCTTCCCTTCCTCGTTGACGTAATCTATATGTACATCTCAGGTCTGAGAGCCTTGGCCAGTTGGGTGGTACCATACAGTGTTTCCCTAGGAACATGTGTATTACCATTATCAAGATAGGCAGTGATCCGTCCGGTCCGATGCACTAAACCTTGATAGCACTCCCTTTGCGCGCCTGATCATGTCGACTCGCCGATCGGCGCGCGGTTGAGATGAAACATGAGTGTATCGGATATCCGTTCATGACAGGTAGATGGCGTATTTTCCGTTTGCCTCCCTCGCGTCCAATTGGCAATTCTTGAACACTCACCGAGTGTTTGGCAAAGGTCCGGGATGGTGACGCACACAGTGTTGTCTCGTCGGTCCCGGTCAGTTGATGTAGGACATTGGGGTCAAGGAGTAGATGAGATTGTTTATTGCGACATGTGACGGTCACGTTCTCACGGACTGGGTAAAGATGTGTACAGTTTTGTCGAGATCGACTAGTGTTTACGACCGTCATCATGCTCGCCCTCGTCAATCCGCTGCACAATTCTGAACACAGAACCATCGACAGAAACATTGCCTCCCTCTCCTCCTTACCTCTTCCCGCACCTTCGACCTCCTCCGCACGCTCGACCAGGTCTGCCCACCGAAAACCACCAATACAGCAAACTTTTGCTGCTCCCGCTCATCAAACTTCCTCTTCCTCACTCTTCAATTCATCAAAGTCTCTATCCGTCCCTCCAGCTGTGGCATACGACCATTTCACTGCTCGGCCAAATGCCGCGCCACAACATCTCCATTTTCTCCCTTCTTCATCCACTCCCTCCGTTCTCCCCACCCCACAGCATGATAACACTCCCACCCATCTCCCTCATCCTCCACATCCACCCCTTCCTCACTCATCCGTCGATATCCACTCCTACGCCCCGACAGAACTCCTCAAGCTCCTCGCTTCCTTGCTCACCCAAATCGCACGCACCAATGATGCGCTCTCCTCCGCAGATTCGGCAGCCCATACCCTCCCGACCCAATCCCCATCATCAGACACTCCATCTCGCACTCCTGTCTGGCGCTCCCTCACTTCTGCATCCCGTGCTGCACTCGCCAACCCTGCCTCTGCCCTCACTTTCCATGCCCGCAACATCCCCACCATCACTCTCGAAGCATATCTCTTGCGAATCCTCAAGTATTGTCCGACAACAAACGAAGTGTTTTTAGCCCTTCTCGTCTATTTTGACCGTATGTCTCGCCTAGCTTCGGAGGCTACGGGCCGTACTTTTGTGATCGACTCATACAATGTCCACCGATTGGTCATTGCAGGGGTCACCGTCGCCAGTAAATTCTTCAGTGATGTATTCTACACTAATTCGAGATACGCCAAGGTGTGTTGCACCATTCCGATTTCCCCCATCACGATGTTCAAGTTTTGTGCTATCCAATCTGCTTACAAATATCGTCTAGGTGGGAGGTCTACCCCAAGCAGAGCTCAACCAACTAGAGCTCCAGTTCCTTCTTCTCAACAATTTCTCGCTGGTCATATCACCAGAAGAAATGCAGAGATATGCCGAACAGCTCGTTCTCTTTTCCCAGTCTCAGTCCCAACCACAACCGCACCCCTCATCATCACCATCTTCCCGAAGCACGACGACTCAGTTACCTCGCACGCCATCAACACAATTCCGATCACCACCTTCCTCGACTTCGTCAGGTCCCGCGCGGGCGATGGGGGCCATTGATGCCTATGGAGGGTCTGTCGCACCCGGCCGAACCCCGAGTATGCGTGCACTCCACACCCGAGATGATGATGCAAGCAGCATCTTTAGCGAGACATCCACCGAAACCGAGACGGAAGGTGGCGATACGACGGACGACGAACCGACGATACGGCCACCCCATTCCGCAAGCTCGTGTTGTGGTGACGCGGAAGAATCTCAGGGCGAAGGCATATTCCGTGCAGATGGTATTCCCAACGATGCAGAGCGAGACGACAAGGATAGAGATAGAGATAGAGGCGACGCGACGCCAGAGCTGAGAGCGCAACGACGTGTGCGGGAAGTAAGCGAGGACGTCGGGATGACAAGTCCCTAGTCCGGACCTTCCGCTTGTTCCTTTCTTCTGACACACTTTCCGACTGACTCGGTGTGGTTAATTGCTTTTTCTCCTCCCCCCCCATTTCATCCGGTTTGTCTGGCAACTTTTTTTGTCTGTAGCCCATAATAAGCTCGTGCATACCTCGATTTGCACACATCTCACTACTATCCGGTTAAAAATATGTGCAGGTACGATAGTCTTATACCTTGTGTTTCTTTTCTTTTTCCTCATCAATTTCGACGATCGAGACGAAATTGCAAAAGCAGAAATAAAATAAAATAGAAGCTCTAGATCTCTCCCGAAACCGTCGGATGTTTGGAATCCCCTAGCCTGTCCATGTCAGATAACTGTCTTGGAGCATCTCCGCTTTGACGAATGTTTGGGAATTTCACACAGTGCATTTACACGCTCTGATCAAATAGGACCGCGCTTAGCCTCGGCGCCGCGCTCCGTCGATCGTGGCATTTTCTCACTGGATCTACCCGCCGGTGCCACTACTAGGGTTTTCATTCAGGAAGAGTGCCCTCGAAACACGAGCTCCCTTTGGTATGTTCAGAATGGAGCACTTGGAGGAGCCCGCAGCCACTGGCAGCAACTCGTCACCGAGTACGATGCTAGAAGGCGAGTGTCCAGGCAAAGACGCAAAGGAGCCACTGACGAAATCTGAACAAGGGAGAGTGACACGTTTCTCAAAGTTACATCGACCCAGTATACAGTCGAGCATACTGGCTACACGTTATTACTGATAAGCCTTTCCTGCGCGAGTGACAACATCCTGAAAGAAAAGAAAAAACGACCATAACCTGAAACTGTTGTACACTGCATGCAATCCAATGGGTGTACGCGCATACAAATACAAGAACAATATCACCATCCGAGAACAACATTCGAACACGTCGGGCAAGGGTGGGTCACGTAGAAACGGAGCAGTGGCAATAATAACAAATAGGAAAACATACCTCATCGGCTGCGGGCACTCTCGAGTGAATTTCGCGTTCGTCGGCCAGTGGTGGGTTCATCTGCCACAGACATTCGTGTCGCGCCCATGTCGCGCACACGCCACGTCACCCCGTCCAGGCTCTCCTCGACGGTCCGCAGCCCAGGCAATACCCGTCTCAGCATCTCGTCCACATCCGCCCGACGAGAACCAAGGATACTCCCCTCCAAGCGCAGATGCGTCACATGGTGGTGACGGACCGTCGTGTCCCAAAACGACAGCATATCCTCTGCGTCGACGCAAAGTCCAAGAGACTGCAGCTTGGGGCAGTGTTGCAGGAGCGACAAGAGGCCATCAAAAGTGACGGATGTGGGCATAGGGTCTGCACCGTTCATTCCGAGGTCGAGTTTCTCGAGTTCCGGTGATGCGGATGCGATCGTTTTGATGAGGTCGTCGTCCAGCTGGAGGTAACCCAGGTCTACGAGGTTCAGCACACGCAAGGATTTCAATGCGAAAAGTGGTTCCAGGTCACATGCGTCCAGTTGATGTTCGCGTCCCGGCGCACCCACTGGCACACCGAAGCGTCTGCCAGCCTCGACATCGTGAATGAGGGTGAAATCCCGCGTGTTGGGAAATTGCTCAGTAAATGAGTGTAAAAACGTGCGTAATGATGGCGAGGTACAAAATGACTCGATCTCCAGATGGACGTTGGATGGAGAGATCTTCGGCATGAGAAAAATGTCCGCGAGCGAGTCGAGGCTGTAGTCTTTCCAATAGAGCGTTTTCAGGCTAGGGAAGCTGCCAGGGGGAAGGCGATCATGAAGTGCGTCTAAATTGAGTAGAGACCAACGCATATCGACTGCCAAATATGAGAGTCTCTTGAGCTGAGCGAGGTGAATGAATGCGTCACTATCCATGGTAGAGCATGCGACCGTCTCCAAACAGTGCAGTCCACGCAGGACGCTTGAAATACCATTTGCTGCTGACCTGCCATTGCCGGTTATTTTAAGATGCTCAAGCTTTGGGCAGATATACACGAGTGGAAGGCGGATCACGTGATTGATGAAGATCTTGGCATCAATCTCCAGTGACCGCAAGGATGGGCTGATAAAGAGGTTGATGGCCGGATTGAGGGAGAGGTGACTTGGCTGCCACTCCAGCTTGCGGAGGTTGGGTGTGAGCAAAGGTGGATCCCGCAGAGCAACCATGGCAAGAAAGATGGCCAAACACCGATCATATTGGTCATGACGGGAGCCTGTGTTCTCAGCGAGAACGCGAACGCGACTCGCACGATCCACGAATCGCGTCCAGTCGGAGCCGGAAAGCATCCTGCGGCTCTACGCGTCCCGCCCTGGGTCATCGGGGACTGCTGGTACACGAGGTACGTGTATACTCACCAGAGACCAGCTCCGAGATTCCCTCTCTCGCACTTGTGTCGGGAGAATGTTGTAAAGAGCTGAAATGTTGGGCAATTTGTACCAGAGAATCTCCTCAACCTGGCGCTGAAACAGCCGGCAAGTCCTCGCGATGGCGGAAAGTGTCGGGAGGAGCGGGTTGCCCGAATCATCTGTGACATACTTGAATATGATCAAGAGGATCTCGGGTACGAGAAGGGCTCGGTGCATGTGACGCTTACGCGCAGCTGCGAGAGGAGGTATGAGTATGAACATCATCATGGGACCCGTATTTAGAGGATCGGAGCTGGCATCATAACCTTCTGGCGTAGTGACACAATGGTACAAGACAGTTCCAGCACAAATTTATCCAAGAGTTCCGGGGAAACACGACACCTTATTACGCGCATTTTCTCGCGTCATTCACCGAGTAGATGTGGCCAGCCTGCACACGTATCCAATCGCACCTATTTGAATGACAGGGTGACTGGAAAAGAGAAGCAATGCAGCAAACTTATAGTGTAGCATTCATAGGTTGTTCGGCACCGTGCGGGCACTGGGAATCAGTGGGATTATGGCGGGAGGTTCGCTAAAATATTAAAATAATTAATTAATTAATTGCACCCTCTTGTGACGGGATTTCAAATGCAGGGTAGGTTTGAAACTCAGACATGCTACATTTGGTAACCTATGTATACGAGTGCATCGTTTTCAAACTCCCGCCACATTCGCACTGCCACTGGATGCATTAGTAAAATGGTTGCGTGGAACTATAATTCATCTTTTCTGTTCTCGTCCTCCAACGGACGGCACAAAGCAGGACTCGTTCCGGTAATTTGGTACTCGCACTTTTCCAACTCTGCGACCGTTAGTAGAGCGTTCTCTGTGCCACATGTCAGAATGAGCTAAAGAGGTGCACACAGTAATAAGTGAATTAGCTAATGGCGAGATGAGAGCAACTAACCCCGAGGCTACGGTGTGGCCCGTTCCAACACTTCGTGCCTTGCGTATAGCGCTGTTTTGTATAGTATTCAAGCTCGCCGGGTTCTGCGAGTTTGTTCCACGAGGAGAATTTTCTTATTTGCACATTATTAGTCTTGGTTCTGGATGTCATCTCAACTGTGACTTACCCGAGGCTGACCGTCGATCCACCCTTGTTCGGTTTTTGGCGTGCCTCATCAAAAAGGCAGACTTCGTAGGTGTAGCTACAAACCAATGCATCAATATCGTAGAGTTTGAGTATGAGAGTCAACGAACTCTCCGGTGTCCATTTCAAGACATAAACCGTCAAGCATTTTCCATTCACCCTCAGGGCCAAACCCATCTGGATCGAATAGAGCGGAGAGGTCATGATATGCGGTTTCCTCCTCCTCGCGTGCGAGCTTGAGGCCGTGTTCTGCATCGGACAGAGCCTGCCGCGCCTGATTGGCTTCTACAAAGAGGCACTTCAACACAAATGATCGCATACAAGAGTCGCATACGACTACCATCGGAAGCATCAGACACGTCACTCTCAATACCAAATACTCTCAGCCAAGAAAGGACAGTGTTGCGGAGGGAGACATAGTGAGGAAGGAGTGAATCAGGGAGATATGCGGTTACTTCAAAAACTGAAGGTCAGATTCATCGGTCAGCAGCATATCACGTCTATGGTTGAAGCAAGCAGACTGACGAGTTGATTTCGTTGCGGGATGGCCGACGGTCTTCTCATGTTCCAAGAGTAAAGATATATGATCGGTCTTTAACAGACGATCAACCTCCCTCTCGATTTGGTCTGCATTCCAAACACCTTCCTCCTCCTCGACCTTAGGTGCTTGGATTTGAGTCTCCTCGCCACTATCCTCACCCTTGCGGATGTCATTGATATGGGGAAGTCCTGCGAGGTATTCCCATCCTCGTACGGCTTCCAGAACCGCCATATCCTGATAATTTGGGTTGTATCCTGTACGCAAGGCGTCGAGAATAGCACCGAGTGCCTTTTCCGTCTCCAAATGCTTGTTGTGTTCATTCCGCAGAGACGTTAATGCCATATGGTGTGTGAGGAGCGATTGATAGAGTGCTACCAGAAGTAACGACTAGTCAATACTGAGATGTAGACATGAGACGAAACAACACCTACGTGATTGCTTCTTGTGTTCTAACTCAGCAGCTGATATCGACTCTGCGCGTTTAGCAATGTCTTATAGAGAGTCAACATTTGAACATCTCATACAACAAGGCTTCTCACCTCTCAACCTTTCTACTTCGAGTTCACGAGATGCGACTTCACGTCCCAAGTCAACTGTGAGTTTCTCAATGCGGTTCTTCTCCTTCTGTGCAAATGCAATGTACGTAGCACGTATTTTGGAGCCCTGGAAGACGATGAGCAAGACGTTAATCACTACAAGACGTTCGTTGCACGAACCGTCTTTCGCAATTTACGCTCCGCTTCTTCTCTCTTGCGGTATTCCTTGCCAACCTCCTCACATATGTTAGAGCACACACCTGGTGCTTCATCTGACCCGTCACAACACTCGAGCTCTACTATGAAGTTAGATCATGGCAATCTGGAGCGACGCAGATTACTTACCGCAAAGACCATCCTGTACACGTGAACTGGGGATCGTCGTGCCAATATGTCCTAGGTTCTTACAATAAAACGTTGTCCCGGGACATGCACTAGTACCTAACTTCGTTAGCTCGTTAGGGATTGATCATTTGACTTATAACTTACCAGGCTCATCACTACCGTCAGGACAGTCGCAATAGTCATCATTTACTGCATTCCAGGGAATTTCCTTTGAGCCATCCAAACAAAACCACGTTCCCGATGCAGAAGGGGTGTACGTTGCTTGAAGAGCCGGGGAAACGCCGTGTGTCTTATCAAGTGCTGCGACGGCGGGCAGAGGGAGGGCGAGGAGCAGCCAAAGGATCATTTGACCCCGTTTCAAGTATGTAATTTTGGGCTGAGCGAGAACGTCAATGGTCAAATGCGACGTGGCAAATTGGGAGGGTTACGTAATACACTCCCGTTAGAACGGAGCCTTAACTGACGGAGTTCGCCGAGGAGCAGCTGAGGTGAGCACACGGTAGAACTCCATCGACATCGACGACGACAAGGTCACATTATCATGGTGAGTCTGATTTGACCAACGTGCATGTGCAAGCGTGCCGGACCTTTCGCTTCGAGTAAATCATTTGGAGATCATTCGGAGCGCGCTGGATGCCCACACTGTCGCCTAGATGGAACGTATGGACTGACCTATCACTCAGGCCAAGGCAAAAACACCTGCCCCATCATCTGGCGGAAAGGCTGCTAAGAAGAAGAAGTGGTCGAAGGGCAAGGTCAAGGACAAGGCCCAGCACGCGGTCATCTGCGATAAACCAACCTATGACCGTGTGATGAAGGAAGTGCCTACATGGCGCTTCATCAGCCAAAGTATTCTCATTGAGCGACTGAAGGTCAATGGGAGCTTGGCACGTATCGCCATCAGACACTTGGAGAAAGAAGGCTTGATCAAGCGCATCGTGCACCACTCGGGACAGCTCATCTATAGTTAGTTCTCGTCTCCCTTGTTAAAGGCATCATTTTTACTAAATACTTCATACAATGCAGCTCGGTTAACGACTGCCTCCGATTAGAGCTAGCCACTTCTTTCGCATCCTATGCCCGCCACAAGCTCATGTACTCATTACAATCAAAATTATGCTTATGACTGGCACACTGAATTACCCGAACTGAAATCAGTAGATGCTGAAATTGCTTGCCCCTGATGGTGAACTACGTTTCTCGGTTGCACATTCAGGCATATGACGTCCAGGTACCAGCTTCTCATGTTGAACTTGGAAATCGCAGGATCGGATGGTCAGGCAGCCGACGCTACGGAAAGCGGCGATTTGGTGATCGGCCCCTGTTTGCCTGTTGTAAACTACCTTCGGGTCCCGCCTTCCCCCTTGAAACAGAATGTTGCTCAGGTGATTAGTGGTTCGGCGGCACGGCCTTCAGCCGCCATCCGTCTTGTCTGGTTTTTACGACATAGCAAGTCCAGGTCCTCGCTATGTTTAGCCGTTATCGGGTCATGGGCTAAAACGCGGTTCGTAAGACGAGTCTGGCCCTTACTTGCTGGGACTTTTAAAGCCGGTTCGAAGAGTCGACTGGCTCACTCACTTGTACGGAGATGGACCTGCCTAATGCCCTCGCACTTCCTGCAACCAAAGTTGACGTCGCCGTTCCTGTTAAGGACGTACCGATTGCTCTTAGCTCTACCGCGAATAACCATTCCTCCTCTCGACCTTCCGTGGTTGAATACTCCGAAAATCTTTATCTCGCCCCGATCACTACCTCTGATGGGGGTCATGCATCACCCGATTGCGACCTAAACACTGCCCTTGAGACGAAACCTCAAACACTAAAAACTCGCGAATACATACAGTTTGTAACTCTGTGCTGGTTCATCTATCTGGAAGGCTGGAACGACGGAACCAATGGGCCGTTGCTACCACGGATCCAGCAGGTCTATGGAGTACGCCTTCTTCAACCAATATGTGGGTGCTGCTGACACGTAACAAGGTTGGGTACGCAATGGTTTCGTTGATATTTGTTTTCGCCTGTCTGGTATGTTATACGTTTTACTGCTGCAGAAGCAATCATGAAACGGGAGGGTTTACCAGGGGTTCATAACTGGTGCAATATTGAACGTTTTCCTGACTGAAAAGTTAGGATTTGGGAAGGTAACGTCTATTCGGTCCAATACGAGACACTTGTACCATGGTTATTTTCAGGTCATGACTTTGGGTTTGTGATTTGATCACGGTGAACTCGCTATTTTTTACGGATCCATGAAGGCTCTTTGTTCCAAGTTATCGCGTATTCCATCGAATCCTCTGCACCGCCATTTCCTGTATTCGTATGTGGATACTTTATTAACGGCATTGGCTTGGCCTTGCAGGTAAGATTCTCTGCAGAAAGACCCGGGTTTCACTACTTACCTCTGCTTGTGAATGAGTTTAGAATGCTCAATCTGTTGGATACGTAGCATCCATCAAGAAGAATGCGGAAACAAAAATGGGTATCTTCATGGCTGGCAAGTGAAATTACTTGTCTCTGACTGTATTCTGAGCATCACTTTCCCTGCAGCGTACGGTGCGTTTCTGTCAATGTACCTTAGACAGATCGCTGATAGTAACCAGGTGGTGGTGCTCTTTCCTCCCCACTTGTGGCTACTCAGTTTTCTCAGCTGAATCGCTGGTCCTTCCATTATCTCACCTCTCTTGGTATAGCATTAATCAACACGATAGCCCTCATCGTCGTTTTCCGATTAGAAAGACAAGAAGGTAATCTCGTTCCCGGATTATGCGGAAAACACTCATTATCTTCCGCCAAGTTTGTCTCGCACAAATTGGGATATCTTCTGAACCAAAGCAAACCAGCGAGCACAGTCAGTTCCGCCAAATATTCGCCCTCAAGGACGTACATCTTCTTGCATCATTCATTCTATTCTACGTTGGAGCTGAGGTGACAATGGGAGGTAAAATCGGTAATCTCGCGCGCGTGTATGCAGCACTGATACGACACCCAGGATGGATTGTCACGTATATCATCGAGATTAGGGGTGGAGGAGTGTCGTCGGGATACATCTCTACTGGTTTTTTTACTGGTAGGTCCGTTGTTGTTTTCCATGTAGATCAGCTGTCATAGAGAATCAGGGTTGATGGTTGGTCGTGTCGCGTTATTATGGATCAATGAGAAGGTTGGACATATCTATACCTATTTGCCATGTACAAGCTGACCTTTACAGATTGGCGAACGTTTAGCGCTGTTAACCTACGCTATATGCGCAATCGGGTGCGTGTCGTACGTGACATGGGAAGCTTCATCACTGACTGTTCCTTAGGCTTGAGCTCGTGATATGGTTCGTTCCATCTCTTGTCGGTGATGCTGTCGCAGTCGCGATCATTGGGGTGTTGGTTGGACCGATGTACCCGATCGCTATGAACCATTGCGGCAGGGTAATTCCCCGCAGACTTCTGACTGGTTCGATCGGCTGGATTGCTGGATCGGGCCAGGCAGGGTCTGCACTTATGCCCTTCATGGCAGGAGCCATAGCCTCAAAAGCTGGTATTGCAACGCTCCAACCCGTGTAAGTAGATCATGTTTTCTGCATCCATGATCATGCATTCAGCGGTGTATAGATTGGTGGGCATTTTAGGCCTTATGACAGTCATCTGGGTTTTGGTCCCTAAAAGCGCACAGCGTCATGACCAAGCGTGAGCAAGTGGGTGCTCTTGAATGCTGTGTATTAGCCATCGGAGTCACTACGATCGAGTCGTTTCAAAAGAGTCGTATTTCGGTCAATGAGGACGGAATGGACAAACTAGCCATCTTTCTTCTGCCCTACATCTCACCACATTCTATAAACGATGTTATCGCAGGCGTTTGTCATGTAAGACGATTGCTCACCTGTTATCTTGACGACCAACTTAGGCCGGTTATTGGGACCAGTAGGCACGTTTTCGATTTTGCGAAGTGTGAGCATGCCGTCGATGACCTTGCCAAACACGACATGCTTCCCGTCGAGGAAGTCACACTTGGCTGTAGTTATGAAGAACTGGCATCCATTCGTGTTTGGACCGGAGTTGGCCTAGATAATGTCTTAGAATGCACAAGATAGCGATGTAGACCACCGTACCATCGACAGGAGACCTGGGCCTAAATGCTTCTCCTGAAAATTTTCGTCCTAAAGGCAAACTAAGTGCCGGCGTGCACAATGAACAGTGCTGTCACTAACCGGAAAGTTCTTCCCGTATACCGAGAATGAGCCAGTACCATCGCCGTTTATGAAATCACCACCTGACGAAGAATGAGATAATGTAGTATGAAAAAACCAATCAACACCGTACCCTGACACATGAAGTTGGGCACTCTGATCTGGGATTAGCAACGAGGAAGATTTGATCAGCAGAGGTCATACACTCTGCAATCACGGTCAAAAATGTATCTAGGGAGTTGCCACATGGATGGTGCTCACCTGTGGAAAGTCGCATTCTTGTAGCCCTGTGGGCGAGCGTCCCGTCTATCACGTCCTTGACCTGATCAGAGGAAACGCTCATTTCAGAAAAGGTCCGAATCACCTGCATTCACCAGTACAGAGCTGCCTGAAGTTCTCTGCTGTCCTGATCGATTGTTAAATGCACGTAGTAAACCAACACCGACTCGAAGGACTTGCTTTGGGACAATATCGCTAAACAACTCCATTTTGACGCGTCCTGCAGGTGTCTCTCCGATTTTTATGTCCATGAAGACGATCGGGCGAGTTGTTGAAGACATTTGGGTGTTGGATTGAATTAGGAGGAGGTTTGTCGCTGTGTTCTTTATTCAAGTCGCGAGTTGCTACCGTTCTCGGCGATTAAACCAACACACACTTGGCGCGTGTATGTGGAGCTCCCCGGGAAAAGGCGAGCAGAATGACACGCTGGGAATGCCTAGGCTCAAGCTTCAAAGAAATAGGAAAGAGTGTGGAGTGCCCATCTCGTACACGTTCCTTCAAGATTATCATCCTCCCCTACTTCTACTGCATCCATGAGCACCGAAAAGAACTACTACATCGGTGTGGACATTGGGACGGGCTCTGCACGAGCATGTCTTGTTGACGCTAGTGGTCGCATCGCAGCTTCGGATACCCAAGATACGAAGACGTGGCGCGATGAGAACGATCACAGGATCTTTGAGCAATCAACAACAGACATCTGGTCCAAGATATGCATCGCCGTCAAGAACACATTGCAAAAGTCTGGTGTAGACAAAAGCGCGGTCAAAGGCCTCGGTTTCGATGCGACCTGTTCACTCGCCGTCGCGGACTTCGAAGGAAACCCGGTATCCGTGACCAAGGGGAAAGATATTGGAAGCGTTGGCGGCGAAAGAAACATCATCTTATGGGCAGATCACAGAGCTGAGAAAGAAGCCGAGCTCATCAACTCAACAGACTCCATTGTTCTCAAGTATGTCGGTGGGACGATGAGTGTATGTTTGCATCCATGTCCTCCCCGTATCAGATCGTACTGATCTCTGTCCATAGCTCGAAATGGAGGTCCCGAAGATCCTTTGGTTGAAGAAACACATGGACCCGGCTCGCTTCTCCCAGTGTCAATTCTTCGACCTTCCTGATTACTTCACTTATAAATGCACGGGAGATAACACTCGGTCGTTCTGCTCCACAACGTGTAAATGCTCCTTCGTTCCTGACAAGGGTTGGCAAGAAGATTTCTTTACTCGCATTGGCCTCGCTGAACTTATTGATGGGAGTGAATGGAGGCAGATGGGTGCTGCCAAGGGACGCGTCAAGCCTGCTGGAACACCGATCGGACAAGGCCTCACCAGTGAAACTGCTGAAGATCTTGGTCTATTAAAGGGAACGCCTGTTGGCAGCGGCCTTATCGATGCGTGAGCATTTGACCCTTGCAATCCCTCCAATGAAGCTGAGGTGCCAATGATTATTACAGATACGCAGGTTGGATGGGCACAGTCGGGGCACGGTACACAGAAAATGGATGCTTATCGGTGGCTCCTGGCCTTGACGAGTCGCGTCATCGGCTTGCTGCCGTCGCCGGAACGAGCACATGCCACCTGGTACAGGTTCGTGTGATTCTTGTCCTTTCCGCCCCAACACTGAGTTCCGCGCAAGAGCAAAGAAGGGGTGTTCGTGAACGGTGTTTGGGGCCCGTATAGGGTGAGATAACCCGCTCTACTGACCATCGATGTGAGGCTTCCAAGCTGAATCTGTGTCATAAGGATGCTGCATTCCCTGGATGGTGGATGAATGAGGGCGGGCAATCTTCAACTGGTCAACTTATTGACTTTGTGATCACTACCCACGCTGCGTATCCCGAGCTTCAAGAACGGGCCAAACAAGAACAAAAGAACATCCATCAAGGTCAGCCTAACGGTCGTCTTGCATAGTGTATGGGTATTGACAGTCCTGGTGTTCTCTGCCCGCGAAGTCCTTCTTGAGGTCCTTGAGAAGCTATGCCAGGAGAAACAGGTCGAGTCGTTCACGGAACTTACGAAAGACATACATTTCTATCCTGATTATCATGGTACGCTATCTTGATGCGTCGATACTACGTTTCTGATTGCTTTGCAGGAAATAGGTCACCAATTGCAGATCCTCGTATGAGAGGCGCGATCATTGGTCTTGAACTTGTATGTTGAATATTTCCTGCCGGAACCCGTACTCAGGGTTTTCAGGACGCTTCCATTGCGGATCTGTCCAAGAGATATTACCTGACCCTCGAAGCCATTGCTTTACAAACGCGTCACATCATCGAATCAATGAATACCGCGGGTCATGAGATCAATTCTCTTTACCTTTCAGGAGGACAAGCGCGTAACGCTATTCTCATGCAACTTTTCGCCGACGCTTGCCGAGTCCCGGTTGTTCTTCCCGCGTCTTATTCAGAGGCTGTTGTGCTTGGTGCGGCAATGCTAGGGAGGATTGCGGCTGAGAAAGTGACGGCGTCCGAGCAAATGTGGAACATTATGGTGTGTCTCTCGATTCATCACATGGTCGCAGCTAAAGTGTTCACACTACTCGCGCTTTTAGGTGGAGATGTCCCTCCCAGGTACTCTTGTCGCTCCTGCACCATCTCCGAAGGTCCAGAAAATCCTTGATGCGAAGTACAAGATTTTCAGAGAAATCATTGAGATCCAGAAGCGGTGGAGACGGCAGATAGAGGAAGCTGTTCTTCAATAGATCAGATCACTGGACTGAGTGAAGCATGGAGACGGATATTGTATATACCGGCGTAGGATGACTTCCTACTGTTTGAGTAACCTGATTGAACGCGTCGAGATAGAGAGGGTAGATTGTTGGCTGTCGGGGTCTGAGTTATTATCTTACAACAACGCCAACGTGTCCTTAGAAACCATCCTCCCCTTCGATCATGATAATCTTCATCCGCCATCCTTTGCGATCATCGTCCATTTCATCGTCTGCCCAATCAAAATCCTGGTCCCCAGTACCTCGCCCATCCATTTCAACTCCCGCTCCATCCCCTTTGGAAGAATGTTAGTCAGGCAATGATTCCTATTGAACGTGAAACCCGAGAACGTCACCTTCCTCGATCCCGCCTATAATATCGACATATTCGTCCTCTTGAAGCTTTTTCCGGAGTGCAATTTGAGTTTCGTCTTCCTGTTCCCGACGAACAGGTTAAATGTTTGTTCGATACAATTTTGCAGAGCACTCGCCAAATCAAATTCCGACTCTCCTTCTTCATACCAAACATTCTCGTCTGCTTCCTCAAATCCTCCCGCGAAGGCACCCCATCGCTCGGGGGAGGGGCTGTGCCAAATGAGTATAGTGCCTTGGTTGGTGGTTGAGGCAAGGCGTGGCGCGGATGGGTGCCACTGAGAAACAGGACGCAAAGCAACATGGATATAAAATCATGGACAAAGAGAGAGGAGCTTACATGGACATCTATCAACGGCTCTCTTCCTCCATCTAATGCACTCGCAAACTGACCATCATTAGAGATATCCCATATGTAAATCTTATGCGTCGCTGGGTCTGCTGCACCTATAGGATCCAACCGGAAAGATAAAATAGAACGATGGATTGCCCATTTACATACCTCCTGCTAACCACTCTCCGTCCGGACTGTATGACACTGAATGCCACGCAACTTTTGATATTGGGTCATTAAACTTATGTGTGGACTCTAATTCTGTCTCAAGTATCGGGTGTGCGTTTATGGAGACCGAACCGATTTCAGAGGATGTGACACCATTGCTGTCGGGATGCAAGCTTTGTCCAGTGGTGGATTCGACTGGGGGCGAATTGGATGATGGCGAAATGCCATTTCCGGCGAAAGGTGGTGGCGGCGGCGAAGGATAGTTAGGGAGCGTGAACTGGCGAATGGTTCTATCAGAGGAATTTGTCGCCAGGCGCCTTTGAGACGAGGTAAGTCACAAGTAAACCGAGATACTAGGCACTCACCGACCTCCCTTGGCAAACTCGAGGCCCTTGATGACACCTGCGCCAGATATGCGATGCCTCGCGATAAGCTATGACGAAGAGACGAAGACGTCAACTAGGTACATTTCTACACTTTCGTAACAAAAACTCGGAGCATTCGAAAGGGTGAGCTGAAAGTGTGTTCGGGAGAAATTGCACCTCGATGACTCACCCCTTTTGTTCGGACATTAAACACGTACACTGTACCCGCCGAGGTACCGACAAAGACATGTCGACCTGTTGGATCGAATCGGGCGGAGGTCGTCATCGCCCTACATTCGTGATGGAGCATATCAGGTCAGATAAAAGTGCACCAAATGCACCGTCATAAGCTGTTTGGAACGAGGAAGCGAAACGAAGCAACGCACCGCACCCTTTCATCACCTTCATCCTCAACGCATAGCTCGAACCGACCACGGTGAGTGCTGCGCAAATCAATAATATATGCTTCGCCCGTGCTTAGAAGGGCGAGTATTATACGACTTAAAATCGAGCCACACAGAAATGGCCGTCAAGACGGGTCATGGAGACTTGGATAAACTTGCCCACCTGTTCCTTGGATGAAAGCTTGCTGCGACGACTGGTGCATCGAATCTAATTGTTGCCTGTCTGTGAGGCGGGTCGTACGGTGACGCGAGATCCCAAATGATGATGTTCCAATCTTTGGAGGCAGTGAGGACGTATCGCGAGTTGCGCGACCAGCTAAGACAATGAGCGTCATGCGTGAGCTACGCAGCTGGCTGGACGAACTCTATGGCGGTGACGCCCTTTACATGACCCTCACACCACCTGACTGTAGCTCTCGTATCGAGGTCCCATATAACGGCCGATCCATCACTGCGTGCAGCTGCAAGAAGCTGCCCGGAGGGGTTGAAACGGGCAAACGAGGCACCCGAGACAAGCGAAGTCTGGACGGTTGTAGGGTGGGTGATAATAAACGGGTCTGTTAGTGATCAAACCACACAATGTTGGGGTAGTGTGAGTGAAGTACGACGCAGCTTGACACGTAGACGTACTTAGGAGAGACGCGTTCATAGCCGTCCGTCGTCAAATGGTGTGGCCTGTCCGAGTCGCTGATGGCCACCCTCAAGCAAACACTCGACTCGCTCGTCGTCCCTGCTACTTTTGCACGGCATGACAGAATAGCAGACACGACCGCCCTGGCCGAGCTGCACGCATGGAAATCAAACACGGATATTCTACTCAATCAGCTGGACTCAATCAACGTCTCCGCGCTCACGATTTCTGAGCTGGCTGGCTTTGTCTTTGTTCTTGCTCCGCTGACTGCAGTAGCCCAGTGGTCTTCTCCGGCAACACGCTCACTCGCAAATGGTACTCCGTTCGGTCTCTCGAGGCACATCATCCTCACTAATTTTCGCTGTAGCTCACCTTTCTAGAATCCCTCCTTCAGACCAACTCATCGCCCATATCCTAATCCAGGTCGTTAAACCTCTCTTCGCTCCAACTCCCCATCCACGCCTCCACACATCCACAGCACGGGTCTTGCCTCGTCCAGCAGATGTACAGGATACGTATGTTGAACAGCCGTGGAAAGATCATCCTGGCCTAGATGAGTCCATCCGATGGTGTCTTCTAAACACAGAGGTCTGATCTATCTGTCCACTGGTGTATGCGGTGCTTGCTGACCACCCTCCTTCATGCCAACCAGTCCTCGACATACGAAACCGCATGGCCATTCTTCCTACCCCCAGTCATGTCTATCCTAGATGATTACCAAGTGCCCTACAAGCTCCTTGGCGTCCGTCTGGTTTCTGATATGCTAAACCGTGCGCCTCCACAACTGTTCCTTCGAACCGGTGTAGATACGCTCATGTTCAACGTGCGTAGAATCCATGTGTATTTGAAGCATCTGCATGCATTGCTGAAATCTGTTTCAGTCTCTCACGAATGCCTTGTCACACCTTGGAGACCAGTCAACACCCGACTTCATACGTTTAGCCGTTAGGACAACTCTTCAGCTCATTGACCTCACTACCCCCTCCGTGTTTCCTTCGCATGACATTTCGCTGCATGACAACGAATCGCAGGGTACTCCGGACCCAGTACTCTCACGCACCCTGTCAGCATCGCAGTCCAAATCGCTATCCACCCGCTTTTCCCGACTTTCCATTCTTCTCTCTTCCTCCCTGCTCGGTACAGTTATAATGTACACGCCTCCCTTTCTCCCTCCCGTTTCGTCCTTGGCCCCCGATCCCGATCCCTTTGACGATCCGGAGCACGATGACATTGATCCTACTCATGCTACACCTTTGCAAGGGCCGACGCTGCAAAAGCAATCCGTCAACCCGACCCTCATTGCAGCAGCTCAAAGTTTACCGCCTGTCTTATCTGCGCTTGGGATAGGGGGGGCTCGATTCCTGAAAGGTGTTGTCCCCGTGTTGGCCGAGTGGCTTGGCCTGCCTCTTCCCATTTTTGCTTCTGAGGCGGGGTGTGGCTCCGATGATCATGGGGATGCTTCACACAATGCACAAAGAGCGTGTTATGGATCAAAACCACCCACAGCAGATGTTACACTTCATGTTGCCTCGTTATCCAGCTTGTCTGTCCTCTTCCACACCTGTACCTCCCGAATGGGAGGGTGGTCCACGACAATCGTTGATGCCATTGGACGGTGTTGGGTCGGATGTCTGGATATTGAAAGTGGGAGAAGAGACTACATTGTTTCAGAGGAGAGTCTGGGCATTTTGAAGATACAGCTGAAAGAGACAGCTGTTCAGTTAGCCAGGATTTATCCTGGTGTTGTTAAGGTAGGTCCATATGTGAATGTATTGATGCTTCTTATTTTCATGTCCAATTTTTGAGTGTACTGTCTTTTGACTTACTCTCTAGTTTGATTTTTGGTCATCTATCTTCACTAATCATTTACTTACAAGCTTATATCACAGAATGAGTATGCCATGCTATTGGCATTCAATAAGACCCTTTTTGAGGGCTTAGTAGGAGAGATTTGTTAATTAACTTGTTTACAAGGTCACTGGGGACTGATAATTGTGGCTGTGTGAGCTCAAAACTGATGTTCTGGGATTTAGATTTCGTTTGTCTCCAAATATCTCTAAATATGTACACACATTCATAATGCTTCAATGTACGTTCTGTACACCCTACATCATTTATGAGTAACCTTGCGACAACCACAACCAACTATGCTTTAAGAATGATCAGTGACGGTTTGTATACATCCTTTGCTTTATTGACTTACATTCTGAGAATCTATCAAGATCAATTGCTCGTGATCGTCATACCGAGTCCCTTGCATGCTGAAAATATTATCACAGAAGTAAAACTCAGTGAGCTTTACTTACTGTTTGTATAAGCTATCTATTAA